>JAUUDZ010415930.1:0-14710 GCA_032361705.1 Panulirus versicolor | reverse complement strand
AGAAGGAACAGAGAAGGGGGCCAGGTGAGGATATTCCCTCAAAGGCCCAATCCTCTGTTCTTAACGCTACCTCGCTAACGCGGGAAATGGCGAATAGTTTGAAAGAAAGAAATATATATATATATATTTAGCGTTAATGAAGTAGCCTTGATTAGGGCCTCAGTTGCCCGTGCCGTTTCAGCTGACATTAAAAAGGAATGTATAGTAAGTCATGCTGACAGCAACATAGGTAACAGCATTGTGTAATACAAAGCAAGTTTAAGTAATAAGTTACACATATACAGAACATCTTGTTAACATTACATTATATAAACGAACATATTATATTTACCCTGGCACTAGGCATGTTGTTAACATTGACAATAATACATAGAAGGTTAAGGTACATTATACACTGGACATTGAAGTTACAGAGAGAGCTTGCATTTTAGATATAGTGTCAGACTGTCTTCAAGGATATTACTATCAATAATCACAAAGCTGTCGAAACGGTAATCCTTGGGATCTGAAATCACTGATTTTGGGATACTCGCTAGTTTAATGTCCAAGTTTATGTTCAACATCAGAAGAACGTCGGCTTTTGGAATGCCGGGGATCATGGTTTCTCTCGACTTGCCCCATGTACCTGTCTCCTCGACGTAATCTGGAGGTTACAATGTTACATTGTCTAGTATGGATCCGGCGCCTTGCATATTGATGTTTCTCTACCCTAAAATAACCATAGCGCACAAATACAGCTACTTGGTCTTTCATTATCTCACGAGAGGTTTTCTTCCTCGCGGGCAAATACGGTTTGCTCAGCTCGTCCTGTGTCATTAGTTCGCCCAAGTCTGGATGTAAGGGTCCGAGAGCAAACAGGCATGTTTAGCGAGATTGTGTGTATGGTCATGAAGCTAACGTCCAACATGCGAAGGTAGAAAGTGAATAACTAACGGAACGGAATGTTGTCTTGCAGATCACTCATGTCGGGGAGCGTTGCAAGGGAGAGGCAGAGAGGATTGTAGTGAGTACTCGAAATTAGGCGAGATGTCTCTATACCATTAGAATGCTATAGGGTTTGCAATGAGTAGAACTAGACCAAGGGCAAATTTTTTCTCTCTGAGTTTGAATAAGGTTCGATTGCTTTAAACAGCATAGGCAACGCCGGACTTGCAGTTTTTTCCTCGAGGATCCCTTAGCATATTTAAGCAATGTATTTCCAGACTCGAAATACCTGCAGGTGCCCTATAGATTGGTTCTGACACACACACACACACACACACACACACACACACACACACACACACAGCCAGCTTGAGTTGATCAGATGTTTAGGCAAGACTGGTCAGTGTCAGGTCAAGGGGTCATGGCGCAACTCGCTAAGGTATGCTCAGAGGAGGTCACAGTGAGGTGAGGAACAGTGTAGGGTGAGGTTATGTTATGCTTGAGGTGAAGACTTAAGGTGGGATGAAGTCATGCTCTGTGCTGATCACAATGAGGTGAGGATCTGCTTTGAATTGAGGCTACGAAGTGATCAGTGCAGGTCACAGTGGGGTGAGGACCTCGGGTGGGGTGAGTTCAGGTCATGCGCAAAGGTGGTCTTAATTAACATACACTCAATCTCTTCCTGTCCACCAACACTCTAAGACCACTTACAACTCCTCCTGTTTTCATAACTTTTTCAGCTTCTGCGATCTCAAGGCAAATCTCAATAGACACAAAACAGATAGAATAAAACTAGTTCCTTCAGGACTTCAAGTTCTTCCTAATCCATCCAAACACCGCATCGGCGCTGACAGTATAGCTTAGATATGAGGGGATCTTCCCTTAACCTGCATATACTCGCCATATCCTCCTCTTATACTCATCACTGAAACACTTTCTCCAAGTAACTTTATTTTTTCCGTCGTCTTCATATCACATAAAGTGGACAGCAAAGTGTGCCTCGTGTTTGTCTGGAGAGTGTGGCTTCTGACGGGTGTATGTCTGGTAGGGTGGAGTTTAAAACTGAGTTGGGAGGCCAGTTGTCTAGTGATTGTAGGGTTATCTCGGTGTGTGTGTGTGTGTGTGTGTGTGTGTGTGTGTGTGTGAGAGAGATCTTTGCTATGGATGGCAGTATACATGATCATTTGTTGGGAAGTCTGATGTGCCAAGGTTTCAAAGACTGCTGGTAGCAGACCCCACGGAGGCCACAGCATCTGCATACCGTGGCTAAACTACTTCCGGTAGCCTGGTGGATGATAGCGGGTCATTTCATGCAGGGGGTCGCGGTTGTTGATAATCTGTTGAATGTGTTGTGCAAATTGGGAGCGCAAGTGGGGTTGCTGAGACGCTTTGCCCTAATGGTTGCTTTTATATTGTTGATAAAATCAGAAATTGAAGGAAGCTCGATCTCAGTTCTCATATTTACTAACATGGCATTTCATCGTGGCCTATTCAGTTGGGTTATCACGACCTCTCACAGCTCCTAAACCCTTCATCACGAGAATATCGGGTTAAGGAGAATGCACACAGGATTGGTGTTTACCACTACGGTTGAACTGACGTTGAAAAGAATATATTGCTTGGGTTCGAATCGGTTATTTTCATGTTAGAGTAGCGTGTTAGTACAGATTGGTACCAGATTATGCAAAAGATTGGCTAAAAGGATTTTTTTTTATGGCATGTTAAACTAGATGACGTCAGGAACATGGCATTAGGGAATGCGTTCTTGTTTTCTTCCATAATAGTTCGTCTTCCTTGTCACTTTTCTTTAGATTCTAGGCCAGAGGTCTACTTCTCTCTGCCTCTGCTTGCCCATAGTGGTAGGGGAGTAACCTGTTTGAGAATCTAAACCAAAACTTTGACGACCTCTTCATCGAAATCCTTCCATGGAGCTCACGATTCAGCACTGTAGTTGCACGATCATATGGTGATCTTGATGCATTTGATTAAGGCAACCACTTAAAACTTCGTAACTCATTATTTCAAACTCCTCTCTCTTGTGATCACCGAGTGATCCTTGCTCTCCTGAAGAGCACAGTGACGCACACTACCGGGGTATGGGGCCATGGTAGCTGTCAAGGACCTCGCTAAACCTTATCTCAAGAACAACTAGGGAAACGCTCTTGGAGATGACGAAGACGGTCAAACACTGACTTATTAGTTTCTAGATCAGAATTCATCCAAGTTCCTATGGAATCTGGCCCGCTTGATCATTTGGACTATCACGAAAACATTTTCTAACCCTAAAATCAGCCTCGTTATGAAAGGGTTCATTACTCGAGTCACAGATATTAATAATAAATCATAAGACTTTCCCTGATTGCATTTTCATCAGAAAATCTGTAACTTCTTAGTAGGGTTGTGTATACAGTATCCCCTTTAAGGTGTGTGATCAGTTTTACATTGGTCAAACTGATAAGGTTTGTATTATCAGGATTAAACAACATAAAGCTAGTGTTAGGAATGGTAAAAAATCTAATGCAATATTTGTCCACCTCAAAGACTTTGGTCATCAAATTATCTGGAGCAGTGTTACCACAACAGTAACTCAGTAATAAGTGGAAAGGTTGTTGAATCGTCTTCTTAGAAATAGTAGAAATATTGATGTCACCGAGAATGTTGGTTTATGTAAGTTAGATAACTTTGTAATTAAAATAAAAATCGTGAATATGTTTCGCAGAACATAGATTAACCTGAGTTTGTAACTTGAGAGAGGGGAGGTCGTCGAGGATGACCTGTGCCCTTATCCCTTCACCTGTTTCTTGATTCATTTGTCGGATCCGCCCACTGGCGGCTGGTGAGTTATATTATGGTTGTGTTTATCTGTACTCAGTCCTGACGATACAATTACACGAAAGCGCTTGACACCGAATTTTCTTTTTCTTTGTGGTTTGGCTGCATCTTGTATACACTCGCCACTTGTGTACTTTTTTGCATATATATATATATATATATATGGGTTTGCATTGAATTTCCCAATTGATGAGGTGACATTCTTGTCGATTAATCGGGATTTTCATTGTATGTTAGGCCCAAGGGAAGGTGCTTCAGGACTGGCAAATGCATTAGTTCTACCATTATGATATCAAGAGGAGGAGGATAGGGGGGAAAAGATGCTCAAAATTTGCACATAGAAATGTGTTGTTGTGTACTAGATAGATTGTTTGGGAAAACTCGTACGGGTTTTGTACCAGTGGTCAGTTCAAGAAGCTGTCTAACATTCGTGTATCCCCCTGGTAATTCGATGACCATTACTTACGTATTTATTGACCAGTGTTCACCATGAGTTACTTAAGGGTATGATAGCCTCATGTATCACGACAGAGAGAGCCGAAACCCTGAAAATACTGGACTCTGATTATCATCGAGTCGATGAAAGAAAGGAGAAAATAATCATTTATCAAAGAGTGCTGCTAAGAATGTTAGCGGTAAAGAAAAATAGATATGAAAGAATACTGCCGCTGTCTTGCAGGTGCAGCGTACGCTAATTGGAGAATGTCTTAACAGCAGGAGAACATTAACTAGTGGCTGTGATGGATTGGAAGATGCTCTGCCACTGACAGTGCCAACAGTGAAGGACAAGCCCAGGTAAGGTTGGGTCTCTCACTGTTCACTGTCGTATCCGGATTAGCGATAAGTGCAAATTAATTTTACTTTGAGAGTTTAATGAAGAGTGTTGAATTTATCATACGAGATGAGTGATACTTTAGCTTCCCTTCGTATATTGAATTTAATATATTTTTCGTATCTGTGAGATGAGAAATCGCATGTGTGTGTGTGTGTGTGTGTGTGTGTGTGTGTGTGTAGTTACCTATTTGTAATTACCTATTTATGCTGTACGGGGAGGGGAGTTTTACACTCGTGGGACCCCATCTCTTGAGCATTATTTACTGTCATAAACCTTCTGAAATTTATGTTTGCTGTCTACATTAACCATGTCCTCAGCCATATTATTGTGAGTGTGTGTGTGTGTGTGTGTGTGTGTGTGTTTTGATTAATGTGTGCCCCAAGGTACATGCAAAACGTTGTTGCATGTTGCCATGCAGTTTTAATGTTCTCTGTTGAAGATCAAGTCGTAAACTTGAGGAGATAGTGATCCGATCCCAATGACAGAGGGAGGAACTATACCTTGATAATTCCTTCTCATTACACCAGCCAGGTTACATGTTAAGTCCTGTGCCCAGCTGAGGAGGTGGTGTTGGAAGGGGCCAGCGAGAGGTTAACTGCCGTATTGAGTTTATGACATGTCAGTGAGGGTTGTTTGAACGCCTGAGACATTACAGTGTTAGTTGAGGTAGATTTCTGGAGGGTAGTGGCACCTCTGTACGAGTGTTGGGTGTGGGAATTTTTACGTGACTTTGATTTAAGAACACGATGGCGTGAGATGGGGGAGGAGGGGAGGGGGGGGGGAAATTAAGGGGAAGTGACAAATTAAAGAGGAAGTGACAAATTAAAGAGGAAGTGACAAATTAAAGAGGAAGTGACAAATTAAAGAGGAAGTGATTTATTGAAAATGAAATGACTAATTACAGATGACTGAGTATTCAAAGATGAAATTATTTATTATAGTGAAAGTCACTAATGAAAGAGGAAGTGATTGATTAAAGATGGTTAATGATGATCAAAGAAGAAGTGACTGATAACTGACTAAAGAGGAAGCGATTAATCAGAGAAGTGATTTATTAAGTGACTAATTGAAGATGGTTACTAATTAGAGAAGTGATTAATCAAAGTTAGTTACAGATTAAAGAGGAAATGACTAATGACGGGGTAACAAAGTATTTGAGATAAAAAGTAACTTGTTGCGGTAAATACTTATGACATCAATGGAATTTGAATATTTGTAATATACAACTGTGCGACAATAGTACTGCATTCCTGCATGACAGCATTATTGTGTGCCAGCAGTATTGTATTTTCTGTATGGTTGTAGTACTGTATTCGTATATAGTTAGTACTGTATTCAAGTATGGCAATAGTTCTGTAATCCTGTAGGACAACAGTTCTGTATTCCTGCATGAATCCTTTATTTCCCATTCTGTTTACATGATTTCTTATCAGATTCTTGTTTCACATTCCTGGTCAACCTGAAATCGGCCTTCTTGTGTAACGAAAGAATCGTAGAATTGATAAGATTACAGATTAGATACCGTTGTGTTCATATATACATTTTTCATGACACTTAATCCTGGATCACATTTCAGTTTTCGATTTCACTTTATCATATAAAAGTAACAGTTTCAGCGATAAAAACAAATTTTTAAAATCAAAATTTAGAAATTTGATCATAAATGAATATATTCTTTGAATTGTCCTTTGACTGGCTGCTTTTATATCATAGTTTGTTTTAAAAAGCATTAGTTTCTAATAGATTAATGGTCTTGTGAAGATAGTGTCTTAACTACACCTTGCGTCTGGTTTCTCAAAAATTTAGTTAATCGAGAACCCGCAAGAAAATAGTAACTGTAAATTGGCGAATAGGTGGTTTATACCTTTAAACTTTACACTATCTCTCTTTCTTGCTTTAATTTCACTGACAAATCAGTGATGTGGAGAGAATGTTATGGGGGTTATCGCAGCTGGTCCTTGTGGCTAGCGGGTGTGGTGGTAGTGCACGGTGACCGGCAAAGGATGGTGGTGGGGCGCTCTGGTGACCAACGGAGGGAGTTGTGGTGTTCTTGTGACCAACAGCGGGAGATGTGTCCTAGTGACCAGCAGAGGGAGGTGGTGCGTCCTGGTGACCAACAGAGGGAAGTGTGTTCTGGTGACCAGCAGAGGGTGGCGGTGTGCCGTGGTGACCAGTAGAGAATGGCGGTAGAACATCCTGGCGATCACAGAGAGTGGTGGTATAACGTCCTGGTTACCAACAGAGGCTGGTGGGGATGTTCTCGTGAAAAGATGAGGATGGCCGTGGCGTCCTGGTGACCAGCAGACGTTGGTCGTGTGAGGACATGAGTGTTGTTAGCTCATGCCAGTACATCAGGGATCATGTCTTCTAAGTTCCCAAGTTCCTCTGGCTTGGAGAGGCTGCGCCTTTCGTTGAAGGATCAGCAAAGCCAAGTCACTGGAGAGCTTGATCATCTTAGAAGTAAATCTGATCACCTGAGGGAGAATTTGATTGTGAGAGAAACGAATGAGACCTAGCAATGGAAAGTCGTAGGTAACAAGGGAAGAAGGTCACTACTTAAAAGGACACCATTGGAGAAGTGCAGGAACTCTCCCTCTTTCTCTGTACTGGAGGATGAGTGTAGTGCACTGCATAAGGAGCCAGAGGAGATCGGTAAGTCCAACCCCTCAGAGGCTGAACACGGAAGTAAGAATCTGATTGTTGTTGATAGTCAAATTAAGTATATGGGTAAGACCTCTTGTGACAGACATGGGAAAAAAGAAGACGGGGTTTCGTTTTCCTGGTGCCAGGGTGGGACCCGTCATAGACAGAATGGGTAACATTTTATCTGGTAATGGGAACAAGCCCATTGTCTGCCTCAGTGCAGGAGGCAATGACACTAGCAAGACTAAAACGGAGGAGTTGATGAGCAGGTACAAGATAGTTATAGATAGGATTAGGAAGAAGGATGGGATCCCAGTATTATGTGGCGTCCTGCCTCAGGGAGGGGTTGGAAGTGGATGGTTATCCAGGGCAATGGGTGTAAATTGCCGTCTGAATAAGTACTGTTCGGACGGGAAGGTGCCATTCATCGAAAAAATGGGATGTTTTTTATGGGCAGAATGCTATGTATGCTAGGGCTGGGGGTCCACTTATCTAGGGCAGGTGTGCTGGCTTAGGCAGAGTCAGTAGAGAGGGTTGTAGCCGGGGTTAGTCAATCTTTAAACAGCTACATAATAGTGGTCTGGAATCAAGTGAGAGGTATGATGCATTACTCTTTTTTTTCCCTGACAGTAATAGATGTAGGAAAACCGAGAGATGGATTAGAGCTGACAGGGAACATGGCAGGCAGGGAAGGTAAAGTAAAAGCCAGAGATCAAGTGCAGATAGGTAAGGAACATGGAGGAGTGGGGCAGCTAGCGGTGACTGCCCAGGTAGTAGGGGGTCACCTCACAGGGAATAAGACAGTGAGGAGATATAGCAGGACAGACCAGCTAGTGCAGGTAGGAAGCAAGGGAGGTTGTGGAAGAGGTAGTATATGGCATTCTGAGGTCACGTCACAGGTAGAAGTGAGGAACAAAGCGGGACATCGAAATTCAGAGAGACGAGCCCCATGTTCTCACTGCTTCACACAATCGTCCAATTGACGAAGAACATTAGTCGTATATCCAGGTATTTAATGTTAATGCAAGGAGCCTTCTTAAATTTTCAGTTAGAAGAAATTGCTTTGGAATAGAATTACATGACAGCCATTTTGGAATCTTGGTTAGATATCAAAACCAGATGTTCCCTTGCCGAATATACATTTGCTGGGTACATTCTGTTTAACAGTGAGAGGAAGAATAATGAAAGCGCTTGTGTCTAGCTCATCGTTAAAGTACATCTTAATCTCGCGCTAAAAAATTTTGTAGCTGTTGATAAAATCTATTCCATTTGTGTTGAAATTAAAGATAAGATGAGCAAGAAAATAACAGTAGGATTAGTTTGAAGGTCTCCAGCACAGACACCAGAGGTAGACGAAACCTTTATGTTCAGTTAGCTCAAATTTGTAATGAACAAGATTCGATCATAATATGTGATTAGTGTTAACATACCACTATCTAAGTGGGGAGAATCCCCTTCCAGTAACACGGGACATTGGCTCTATCTAAACCTGCTTGAAAGTGCTCAAACACAGTTAGTTGAAAAACCTACTCACAGTGGAACTAGATTTAGTTCTAATTACATATGAGGATCTCATTCGTAAGTGGGAGAAGAGTGTAGTACAAGTGATCACCGACAGATCACTTTTGGGGCAACTTTCAACATAGCCTGTAATGCTGAGCAACAGGAACATTACATGACAGATTTTTGAATTGTGAATTTCAGTGGTCTTTGCAATGCTCTTGACGGGCAAACCTGGGATGATATAATTTAAGAAGAGGATAATAGATGTAGCTTGGAAAAGATTCAGTTATACTTCAAATTAGTGGAGGGAACATGTATGACAATGTTTTTGACTGTCTTGTTCCAAAGCGAAGCTGAAGTGATGGAACTACTGTGACATAAAGAAGTGCTTGTTGTCTTAAGAAGCTCAGAGACTAACAACCAACATAACAGAGTAAATTACGTACATTAGAGCAGGGAAGCTTAGAGATGCTGATGTCATAGCAAACTTCAGTATGAAGCTTTTAATGATGAAAATAGCAGAGGAAACCCTGGAAAGTTTTTATAGTTACGGGAGAAGCAATGGAGTTATTACCCAGTCAATTGGGTCAAGACATCGAATCCATGGCAAAGATTTTAAACTTTTTCTCTCTTGCATCTTCAGTGACAGTTGAAGATACAGCTCATGTCCCAGATTCAGTTGCATGTTGAAACGACAGATAAAGATACACAGTCATGCTATCTTGAGCGCGTTAACAAAGTCCAGGAAAATGAGCATAACAAACAGAGCCAAGTGTTGTATTTTCCTTGACTATCCCAGCCTCTTTATCAAGCTGAAGTGCTGAGGTTGTAGCCTGAGGTGTTGATCATAATATCCTCAGGACAACATAGTGTGTAGTGTTCGATGTTCTTGGACGTTTGCTCAAGGAGAGCATTGATAAGGGGATTAGAAAAAAGAAGGGCAAAGTACGCGACACTGCAGAGCACTAAGTTCAACCTCTTTGATTACACTTCTTGTGTAATTTTGAAAGAGAAAGGATATCTGACTGTTGTCGGGTATCCAGAAATCGAGTGCAGGAGCCAGTCCCCTACATCCACAGTATGGAGGTACTTCATACATGATTGCATGTAGTTTCGCAGTAGCAGAAGTAACTTTGAAATTATGAAAAAGGTGATGAGTTAAAGAGGTGATAATGCAGTGATGTATAATCTTGCATAAGATCATATTAGGTTGGGAGGCACATGTTTGATCCTACGTAGAAGACAGTTTAGAACCATCCTTGTAATGGTTTTACATAACCAGCTTGACGAAGATATACGTCTGAAGGCGCTTGGTTGGATGGATTAAGGTATGGGCATTATAAGGTTATTCCTCCACGAACTGGGTAGGGACTCCTGTCGCATGTGATGTGGTGCAAGTCAAGGATTGCCCCGTGCACGACGTATGATTTATTACTTCACAGGTGATATCACCTTCCCCTATTGTTGTAGCTTTACTTTTAGCTTGGTAAACATCATCTTCGGATTTAGTGAATGATAAAACAATCATGACATTCTTTGTCCACTTGGTCCATCATGAAACTGATTAATTTAATGACCAACGCAGAGAGAGAGAGGATGGGTGGTGGGTCTTGATGACCAGCACAGGATGGGCCGTTCCAACAAGTTACAAGCGATGGCGACGTCTCTGGCAGGTCATCTAATCCCTAATCGACTAGAATCATCCGGAATATTCCTCAGTGCATCGGTCAGGCGGGGGGACACCCTTATCGGCAGCTAAAGCTCCCTTTTTTTTCCACGTTTGATATCAACATCAACTTTCTCAATGTTGATATGATTTTACATTGTATTATTTTGCCATCGTTACTGTCTCCTTCGTGTGTATTAATACAGATGGATAACCTCTTCAAGGGATATGTTTCATGGCTTGGAAGGAAGACTCTCTAACACTTGATGTGTTCTATCCCACTGTATGATGCTGGTGCACATACTGAAGTTACTGGGGAGTTACTTCCCCATACAGTGCAGCAGGCGGGAGGCAGCTTGTAGATATCACTTTGCCAGTTGGCCAAACACCACCTGGGAAGGCAGCTGGTATATATATCACAGGTCAGCTGGCCAAACTCCACCTGAAGAGGAGGAAGCTGATAGATTTCACCGGCTAGTTGGCCAAACACCACTTGAGTCCAGTCCAACCTGACCCAACCTGACAAGCCCGACGCTTCGGGAAATTAACTTGTCGTCCACCTAACGTGAACCTCACGTTACCACAGTTAGATGTTGACATACAGATCTCTCATTTTCTAACCAATGAATTAGCACTCGAGCCCACGTAACTGTAAGAATAAGATGTGACCACCTTGGTACTGGTAAACGTCCTAACGCTGAAGATAAGTCCACCTCGCTTGCTATTGTCAACACATTGCACCGGTCTCACATTGGCTACTTACGAATGGAAGTGCCACTGGCCAGAGTGGTCGCCTGGTGACAACGTTGTGCCGCCATTCCAGTTGGAGATACGACCGCGAAAATTGCCATTGCGTTGCCACCATTGCTTTCACTTCCGACTGGAATAACATTAACAGGAATTGGCTTGTCACTACCGCTTTAACAATGCCGCCTCACGTGGCGTTAGCCTACCGTAGACGTAAGGACTAAAGATTAAATGAATGCGATAACAATCTAAATAGCCAGAGTAAAGTGTCCAGGGCGATACATATCGAAGTTGTGCAAGAAGTTCAAAATCAGTAGTGTTTTGTTAGTCTGCACTGAAGGACTCTAGCATTGTTTTTTGTTACTGTACAGTGAGGGACATCACAGTGTGAGGGACTTAGCAGTATCTCTTGTTACACTGCAGTGAGGGAGTTGAGACCACGAGAGTTTGCTCAAGGATTTATGATAATGTTAGCACTCGATAAACACTGTTTGGATAATGATATGTTTCCGTGTATCGGAGGCTACCCAAAGCAGGGGGACATCCAATGATATTTAGTATTACGGTGTTCGTTGTTGAAAGGAACCTCTGGAGACTTGACACACCTCAACTGTGAAAGAGTGATGTTCATTTCCAGTTCATATCATGCAAAAAACAGGATCATGATGATGATGACAATCATGTTACTGATAATGATAGAAAAATTCTATAAGTAATACTAATGATACTAGAAGTAGATCATTTTCATACCCGAGTTCCCTTCCTTCCATACCTAGGCTACGTCAAACGCAAACGAGCACTGGCCTAGTTTGAACACATCCATTCTCTAATTTTCATCTGTTCCGTACCTAGAGTCTAGCAACCACAGCTGAGCCGAACACACTATTAAAATGGTTGAAATGCTTATAGTAACACAACCTTTGAGGCAAAATCCTCGACTGGCTCCTTCTGTTCCTTCTGTTGGAAAATAATAAAACAGGAAGGGAGAATTTCAAGAGTTCCTCAGCCACCCCACTCTTAGTCGCCAAATGGGACACGTAGGAAATACGAAAATGATATTCTTTCTCCTACCCTCGGGAATAATGATAGTGATAATAATATTAATAATGATAATAATAATAATGATAATAATAACAATAATAATGATAATAATAATATTAATAATAATAATAATAATAATAATAATAATAATAATAATAATAATGATGACTCCCATCCAACATGTAAATACTTCATGTTTTATGATGGCATCGCACGCCTTTAGGGCAACACTTGGTCCTGTGATGGCAACACCTCAGTCTTGTGATGGCAACACCTCAGTCTTGTGATGGCAACACCTTGTTCCTTGATCATGCTCTATTACGGCTACACTTTAGGCTCAGCATGAGCCACATGCATGGAGTGCATGTGGTCTTATCAGTATCTTTATCACCTGAAGTTTTAAAGAATTTTCGGTGGCTGGAGTTAGTTAGATGATGACGACCTTAACGACCCCTCCTGAAGCTGTTGGAAGGCCTAACAAACTAACTAGTGACGGTAATTGCCTATCCCCTGTGCCGGACTGGGGAGATGAAAAACACCGTATAACCCCAGTGTACAGAATATGGCTATAGAGAATGCCGGATAGAGCGACCTGCCTTACATATGCAGCACAACAAACACCGGATATTGGCATCCCTGCATAGCTGGTGTCCCACGGTTGCCATCTCGCGCTTTCCATAAAATAAACATACCCAACCATCTCCTTGGTCATTATTGGAGTGATGGGTGGGAGGAACGATAGAGATAATTATTGGGAACGTCGTTTAGCTGAGCAGTATTAAGACCAGAGACCTAATTTCGTGTCTACCGTATACATACTCATATATCACTTTCATGCAGTACTATGGAAGTAAGGGCGACTTACTGGCATTAATCACGAGTACATGGGAGACTTACTGGCATTAGTTACAGTCACATGGGCGACTTAAGGCTGTCATACATAAATACAGTCGACCTACGGGTATTATTTCGAAAACACGGGAGACTTACGGGCGATACTACGAACATAAGGCAACCTGCTGGCGTTAATAACACTGGCGACCTGTGGGCATTATTACGTAAACAAGGGCGACCTGTGGGCATTATTACGTAAACAAGGGCGACCTGTGGGCATTATTACGTAAACAAGGGCGACGGTAAGTTCGTATTCCGCTCAATCTATGCATGACGAAGTACTGCACGTTGCACAGAGCCAAAGTCTTTTGTCGGCCTGAGTACGTGTGGCACAGCCTCTGCCTTGTAATGTAATTACAATGTTTACTTTTATATCCTGCCTGTAGCATAAAAAAAAAGTTTCGCTAATCAAATTACAATGCTATTAGCAAATTACATAATCAACATTTTATGTAATACACTATATAACGCACTCATTTCAGTGCTCCAACTACTGCCTGTGTTTTCCACGGTTAAGTACCATAAGGTACAGTTATTTTGTCGAATTCATAATATTTACATGGAAGTCTGATAATCACTGTAATATCACAATATACACTAAATGATAAGCGTATTCATTTATGAAAACTAAGACTATCATATATACTTTTTTTTCGGTTAACATTTATGTTTAGTACATTTATACGCTCCTTACTATTACCATATGATTTTTTGTTCCTTAACATTTATTGAAACAGCTGTGGCAGAGCAAGAGCCAACAAAATGTATGATGTCATGCATATCTCGAGAGCATGACGGTCTCACAGCAGCAGTTCTGTATGTCAACAAAGCCCATCCCTCCCTGCTGGAGAGAACCCAAGGTTCTCCTCATCACTGGATGTGTTCCTTCTTAACCACTACCGCCTCAACCAAAGGTGATCGGCGTTAGGGCAAACGTGACAAACGTTTTCGCCAGCCAGGTAAGAAATCAAGGTCTTCTCGCCTGCAGGAAGAGCTCGCTTAGTGTCCAATTCCAGTCGGTTGCTGTGTGTTTTTAGAGTCACTGTTTACCAGTGACTGACTGTGCAAATTGGCTGCCCCCGCCCCTCACCGACAGCTTAAGACCTCAAGCCTAACCCTCACCACCATGACTGTACCACACCTTCCCTCCTCACCGTAGCCACACCTTTATCTTACGAATCGGAAACGGCATCACAAACCCAGATGTCCATTTAATCCCTTAACCACGACGGTCCTCCCTTGGTTACGATGGTGCAACTTTTGACCTGAGGCCTTTTGGTCGGGGCAAAGGCCAGGCAACCCTACTACCCAAGGGCAATACCGTCCTGCTCACAGGGTTCACCGTAACAGCACAGTAAACAAGCACTGATGGCCTTTCACTGTAATAGGAATTTTGAACAATTTCACGTAACCCATCCATTCTGAAATCAGGGAATAAATCATTTAGTCTCCACCTGTCAGGAACGTCACAAAGTCAGAATGATTTTTCTCCACTAAAATATTCAAAAGTAAAAAGTCTTGATAAGCCAGGCCAGACGCGGACCTCGGGAGAAACCTGATAACTGTGTGTGCAAGACCGGGAGTTGCTCTTTGTCCTCACTACCTACATGCAACCATAAGGAAGG
>JAUUDZ010415920.1:2574-14711 GCA_032361705.1 Panulirus versicolor | reverse complement strand
AGTGAACGATACCAGAAGGAAAAAAAAAAAAAGATAAAGACTTTCAAAGAAAACTGACTGAAAAGTCTATAGAAAATAAGAATATGTACTGAAAGAAAAAAATAAAAAACAGCAGTAGAGAATGAAAGAATGAGTTGTAAACGAAGTATTGAACATAAGGCAATTCTTTAATTAGGTGATGACATCAAATGATGGAAATCAGGCAGTGATTTAATACATGGGATAGACAGCAGGATACATGAAGGTTCTGAGATAGAAATGGGATTCGACAAAGGTTGATTTGTGATCTCGGTTTGGTTTTCCAAATATCTATATACATAAAGATGGGACAGAATGATATCACCAAAATAACAGCAAAAGAGGGAGCAAAGCTCAACTTAGAAGGAATGATTTGGCAAAATTACTGGTGGCAAATGTGTGTTACAGGGGTGTAAAAGAAAACTGAAGGTAAATGCTGGAAGGAGTATGGTAATGGTTTTCAAAAGAAGGAAGAATGAAGTGGTAGATATAAGATTCTCATACACAGTATGGTAGATATTGCATTACCATACACAGTAAAATGAATAAAAACTGTGTGTTTAGGTGCAAGGTTAGAATGGAAGATGAACTTGTAAAATGTTTGAGAATTCAAGTTTTTGGGTTCAGTACTATGCACAATGGAAAAAAGGAAGCAAGGTGACAGGGTTCTCATAGAGAATCATTAGAGGGCAAAAGTGTGACCACAACAGTATAAATAAGAACTGAGGGACAGCATACTCCTGCCAACCCTACTATGGGTTTACAGCATGGACATGAAATACACCAAACAATTCTGGGATTCAGACAACAGAAATGAGCAATTTGAAGGGAACTGCATTGTTAGCACATGGGATAAATCAAGTAATGGTGAAGTGGAATTGATGTAGAAAAGCAGACAGGGAAAGATATAAGATACTCTGTCACAGGTTAGGATAAGCAAAACATTCTGACATGGTTTGGCAGTCATGTAGAGTAGGACTCATGATGATACAAAAAAAACAAAATATAAGTGGATACAAGGAAAAGCAATAAGGGGATGACATATGGCTCCCAGGGAAAGGAAAATGAAGGAATATATCTGGGAGAACCCAGAAAAGTGCATGCTGAAGAGGTGTGTTTGTGCAGCCTAAAGACTCTCTTGCCTTGGCCATCTTCCTGGGGGTACATTTTCTGAGGTCGGGTGTCTGAGATAAAGAGTGATACAAGAGAAGAGAGATAAATAGATAAAAAATCAGAAGGATACATCATATCAAAGTATCACTCTTGGTCTAGATGGCTTTATGCTTTCCATGCTCTATTGAATTAAACTCACCCCATTTTCAAACATGCCTCTAAAAACTGACTCGTCCATGTTACTCTCAGCATCCATCTTGCTCACAAGAGGGGCAATCTTCTCACGAGCAAATTTGGCCACTGGGGAAGTAAAAAAAATAATCATTAAAATATTTTCTTAAAAAGAACAGCTCTTCTCATTCAACTGTTTGAAAAAAAATATATAATGCTGTCTGTACTGAAAACAGTATATCAACCTTGGGGACAAGTATCTTGAACCTGTCTTGGTGACTGACAAAAATTACCTTGTAAACCAAGAAGTTAAATTACTTAACAGACTAATCATCTCTTTCTCAATGATGCAATAGTGGGCTCATGCCATTCACAAACAAAGATGATACCAATCCACCACCTTAGCCATATACTACTGGCTTGGCTATCCAACAGTTAACCCCAGGCCCTTCTGCAGTAAAACATAAATGTGCAACTTCAGTTCAACTTATTTATTTCAAGAGCAAAGTAATCATAATTTTTCTGTAGTTCACAAAATATTCAGGTAATTAAAGACACCTTATATGTTAAAACTGCCTTTTGGTAGTTGACAACAATTTTGGGGAAAAAATTAATTCCAAAATAAATTTGTCATGCCAAAGACCTCTATCACTGATATCTAAGGAAAGGCTCTCAGAAATGCCAAAAGTGAAGGCTACTCTCCTAAAATCATTAGCTCTTACATGCCAAATTTTGTCAACTAAATGAGTCTCAATCTAGGAAGTGATGTTCCTTACCAAGAGAGATTTTAAGCTTCCTGGACACAAAATGATGTTCTTTATCTCTCTAGTGATATCTAAAAATTATCTCATAGATTTAACTGAGCTGAAGGAAATCAGTCTTCCAAGAATATATCATAATAAGGTTATCTTCTAAATTTACTACTTTTCAATTTTTCCTTTCCTTCATTGTTTCTACTGAAAGGTTCAGATTTACCTGATCAACCCTTCTCCCAGCACCAAAGGCTATAAGTTTCATTGATGAGTTATTAAGGTGCTAAAACACAAGACAAAACCCTCTGATTGTAATAAAAGTAGGACTTTTGACAATTTGCAGTTATGTTGCTGCAGAGGCAACTGAACTTTTCAAGAGACTGACCAAAAAAGCTAATCATAAATAGATTCATGAAGGTTTATACCACAACCCACCAAAAGTCATTCTCATAGGGCACTCTTGTAGTCTTATCTGCCTTGTTTCATCATAAAAAAAATGACTAGAGAAGAACTCTGAAGAGAGGCTTATGAAAACTTAGATTAGAATCTTTAAGAAAAGACTGGAAGAGGTTCTAGACTGACTAAGAATGTCCAGAGTGAAAAAATCTCAAGCTGTAGGTAAAAGTTTAAGATAATCTGTGTGAATTTTCATAGTCCACAGTTTCAATGTTGGTCTCCACAGTGAAACAAGATTGAGGTGAAATAGAAAAATTGAGATTCAGCTGAAGAAGTCTCTAGCACCAAGGTTGTCTCACCCACTTTACATTACAACAAATTTCAAATCCCATGAACCAATTAGTTGAGAACTTTCCCAAGAAGATTTACATGGGGGAAAGAAAGAAATTTCCTTCTTACAGCTCCAGTCTATGACCAGGGTAAGTGCTCCTTGTCAAAGAAAGACATATGTTAGCAACATGGCTTTTGCCTTGGTAGTGAACTGATCCACTGACTAGCTAACCCTAATGAAAGCACTTGCCGAATGCCACTCTCCTTGTAGAGTTTTTGTAATCATGTCTATCAATCTTGATAAAGCACCTGCTCATGCAAACAAATTCTTTGACTAAAGATTGACTCAAGAAACGGTTTTTTACCATCACAAGAGTTTCTTTTCTTTACCTCTAATAAAGGAAGAGACATGCATGATCCTTGTTCATTGGACACAGGACTGTCACAGGGTTAAGAGAAATAGAATCCCATATCCAGGATTTACAACATTCAGGAAGATGAATAACCATGGATCCAACAGCAAAGCCCCCATTTGTTTGCATGCTAGTAATTCTGTTCTTCCTTCCAAAAGCCTGAACTTATGTGAACTTCTAAAGGATGTAAGCTTTACCCAAAGCAATTAGGAAGTGAGAGAAACTGTCTCAGGCAGAGACCTCTGGAGATTCCTCATATCTGTCAACTACTCTAAAGCATCAAGGTCTTAAGGTAAAGCTTCCTGAAGAACTATGTTAAAAATGAAGAAGCTTGTTTGTCCAGAATGTCAGTTTTTGGGCCTGCACTCTTACCATGGTATTTGCAATGAACTGCACAACTAAACTTCCCCATCATATGCTCTGAATGATGTCAAGACACCTTGGACTAGGACCAAACAGTTAAACAAAAATCTTTTCCAAGAGTAAATCAATTCCATGTCAAGTAAAATTCTGACTGAGATTCGTGACACTTTTCCTGGTTGATGACAAACCCTGCTTTTCTAAAAGTATTTCAGACTCATAATGGATGACACGTAAATTCTTCAAGTGATTTACAATTACTATAAAAGCATCAAGTAAGCTTCGGAGGAAGATTTAATTTTTCAGCACAGATGCTACCAGTTGTAAAAACTGATGAGACTGCCCAATCCATAGGGTATCTCTTTCAAATGTCAAGGTCAGTTTCCCACCCCCCCCAATTTTTTTTTGTCATTCTGGAGTGAATAGGAATAGGCCAGTAAGTGTTCTTTATGTCCAAACAGACTGTCTCTTTAACCATAAGACCTGATGAACACTGTAGTAATTATCTTCACCCTTTTAGTGTGACTGGCATCCGTCTTTGCTGATACAGCATTATGAGAGAGCTTGGCATACTGATGGTGTGCTAAGATGTTTTAGGCACAGCCCATACGTGAAATTTGAATCGGGGAAATTTCTTAATCCGGAATATATTCCCCCTTATAACATGAATTTCAATCAAGTATACATTCCACCACAACAACAGATTGTAAGGAATATAACCTCATCATTCCGCAAGGAACCTCACTACAACATTCTCTATGTACACATGCAAACAGCTTTCAATTGATTCATAATAATTCAATGGTGCAATATTATCTTTTGTGCCTTTTGACCTTCAAAAATAAATGAAGTGGAAATTTTTAGACAAAACAAGACATAGCCTGGCCATTGCCAGCCAGCTTGAGATAACTGCCACTTGGTCAGTACACAAACAAAGTCAGAGCCTTTGTTCTCATGCAAATTCAAAATTTTTCAAAGGTCCAAAGACTTGTCTTTTTGTATCAGCAAACCCCTCAGCAATGCTGAAAAGTTGAAAAAGACTGAACATCATGAGAATGAACATAGCAGCTCGTACATCAGGCAAACCCCATTCCTAACTAGGAAGTGACACAGGTGACCCTGGAGCTATTTCTTTCTGAATCAGAGTAGTCTTTCTACACCTTGAACTTCTCCAGCTTTGAATGGATACGGTAGGTTTCCATTACACTTGTTAATACTTCATTTATTAATATTCCTTGGAAAAATTCAAGATGGAATTTGGCTTCTAATGGACCACCCTTCCCCCCTATTCAATCTGTTAAAAGAGGGGTTTACAGTATAACAATATCCTTTCCATTAAGTTTCACCTGTTTCTTTCATCATTTCCTCCTCCTCCGTCAACATAGTAACAGGTGAAGGCCTGAGGCCCATGGCTCCCTCAAGCTGTGCAGATGTCTGCTGGTAGTGTACAACAGCACCAATGCCAGCATGAAACTGTCGTGAATTCAGGTACAGACGGCCCGTGCAAGCCTGTGGGTTAGAAAACGATGTGGGATAATCCAATAAGCATCAATTATATAGTAATAAAGTTGTAAATGTAATAAGGTTCTCAAGTACTGAAAAGTAATATGGACCTACATTTTCTATATAAATGTAAATTCTATAGTATGCTTCATAATAATTAAGTAACAATATAGCACATAATTTTGAGTAAAAAAAATGTAAAGGAAATTAAGAGTAAGAGCATGCAGTTCAGTGAAGCAAAGAATGGAAGGGGTGATACTCAAACATATTTCTACTAATACCTACAAGAAACTAAGGGAAATAAGCACACAGAAAAACAAAGGATAACACAAGTAACAATGTGCACTATCATATGGTAAATTCCATTAGTTCATCATAAGGATATAAAGCTGTTTTTTTTTGTTTTTTACCAATTCTATATGTGCGTGTGTGGACATGTAAGTATATACATGTGTATGTGGGTGGGTTGGGCCATTCTTTCGTGTTTCCTTGTGCTACCTAGCTAACGCGGGAGACAGCGACAAAGTATAATCAAAAATAAAAATATAACCAATTCTAAGGTCATGACTCATAAAATTGACATGAAAGCAAAGTTTGGCAAGTCACATATTGCTGACATTAATGTTATCACGGTGGAGTCATTTACCTTTCCCTTACCAATGCAGTGCGCAAGTATTGTATATCTAAACTTGCATCAGTTTGTGTCTTGCCGTACCTTACGTTTACCACATGGGTCTAACTAGTGCCAAAAATTTTAGCGTGTGTCTTGCCTTTATATACAATAACAGTTCATGACATCAATCCACAAAACTTACAAGAGCTCTTCTGGCCAACATCATTCGAGAAGCCATGTTACCGTTGTTTACATCACCTCACGGCTTACAAGACCACAATCAGCTGATCAGTATCATCACATACTCAAAAGGTGTCCAGAATAAACCAAACAATCATAAGATATCGAAAACTATTTTCACATGAAAATGGTCATTAATCATAGTGCTTTGGCATTACAAATAGAGATATGATAATAATGTCAAGAAAAAGGTTGGTGGGCCTGTGAGACATACCCACAATGCACCACGAGCAGAGTGCTCCCTCTACAGTGGTGGGTTGGTGGAGACGGTACGTAAGCGAAAGAGTTTCAGTTATGTCTTAAACTTTGTATTGTTTGTTTCTATATCTATTCCCATGAAGTGAAATGGTAACTCTTGAGAGGTAAATTTTGTTATTTCAGTAATTACAATGGCGGGTATGGGCAGATGTTGTTGATTTTACACGGTATAAATCTGGAAGGATCTTTGCCAGGCGAACTAGAGAGTTCACAACAATAAACACGTGTGTATTTTGAATAGTATTTCTTCTTATTTAAATGGAATAATATTTATATTGTAGTATTGATACGAGTGTTAAAGTACGCAGACAATGTATGGTAACGTTTTGTAGGATTTATTTAATGAAATTTGATATTAGTGTTCTGTTATGAACTTTCGAAATATGGTTCGATTTATTGTGAAAAGTAAATTACTACCATGGGAACGTGAATTGGGAATTATTTTCCTGTAGTCTACGGCAAGGAAGAAGCATGGTGGGAAAGGCTGTGTAAATAATATGGCGTTTTGTGAAACACCAGCAGAAAATAATGGTATGTAAACATGGTAACATCATCATAACCGGAAAGTGCGAGTGCCTTCATCCTCAGATTACTGGGTAGTCAGGTTTGCATGTTCAGTCCTCGGATCATTTTAAAGCATCCATCACTCCACCCTTTCATCTTTAGTTTGGTCTCCCCCTTTTTGTTCCCTCCATTTTTGACATTTGTGTTCCCTTGGTCAGCCTCTCCTCGCTCATTCTTTGAACATATTAAAACCCGTTTCAACCCATCTTCTTCATCCCTCGACCGTACTCTTAGAACCTACACCTCGTTCTTACATTAATTCTTACTCCAAGTGTCCTCATGGCCTCAAACATTTCATTTCCAACACATCCACTTTCTCCTGTACTTATTTTTTTAAGTAAGGGACATGCATTGCATCTATAAACATTGCCCTCACAGTATCCTATCTCTCCACACAATCCTAAAATGCTAGTCCCCTCACTTATAATTGGCTTACTTCAGCTCCCATGGTTCCATTTGCTGTCATGTTCACTCCCAGCATCAACACTTCTAGGTGATCTCAGTTCAAATGCACACTCCAACCAACCTGTTATTCTTCCTTGCTAACCTAATTAATTCATCATGTTCACATCCTCATCTTTTCCCCTTTCACACATTCCTACAATCACACACCAGCTTCCGCAATTTCTCACCCGAGCCAGGTACGAGAATAGTGGTAACAGGAAACAGCAGTTGACTGCCTAGGCACTCCCAACCCATAGCACACTGCAGACCCTTGTATTTACCTTCTTCACCAACCGTACTAAAAACAGATTAATTCAGCCACGTTGACATATCACACCTCTTTATGCATACCCTCCATCACCTGGAACCACTTGCACCCTTCTCACACACACATCTACTTTCTTGAAACACTTCGCCACTTAGTTTTCCTCCCATGCCATATAATTGCAATACCTTCAACAAATCACTTATCATCATCCCTGTCATATGCTTTCTCCAGATTTATACATGCTACTTTGAGATCTTTTGAGTATTTCTTGCCTAGATTCTTCAAAAAGAACACTCAATCCTTACAACTCCCATTCCTTAAACCATTGTTCTTCAGTCTGATGCACTGTACATGCCACCACCTCAGTTACCATACCTACAGACAGCTGAATAGATATACCATAAAATATTATACCTGCAAATTCAAACATTCACTTTGGTACCCTTTGCCTTTCTACAATGGTACTATATCTGCCAATCTTCAGCCTACATCGAAAATCCTAAATGACCAGTCAATGCCCAGCTTCACCTCTCTCTTTCCTTTCATTTCTTCAGCATTTTATTATGTTAATGGGGTTTAATTATGCACATAATTTCTAGAAGGTTACGTTAACGTAACCAGGAAATTCTTGTCTTAAAATGGACTGTTAGGGAGTCCGTAAAAAAATCAAGAATATTGTCTAGGAATTTAACTTAAAATGTTGAACAGTGAACTTAGCAACTGACCCCAAATTTGATGTATTTTCTGTCTGCATTAGTGATTTATGCTTTTAAATGTTAATTGTTGACTAGTGCTGTGACCATATTAATTGTGCATGCATATGCATCTACACTGTGATGAAAGTTTTACAACAAAGTTCAGTTCTTGGCCATTATTTGTTGTGCTGAAGCAGGTTGTCCTGACATGTTTCACAACCTGAAGGTTATCGTGTAATCATTTATTACATCTGTTCTTAAGCAGTGTCTTGTCAGAAATTTCAAGGTCGTAAATTTCACACCCTGAAGGTAATTTTTTAATAATTTATTACATCTGTTCTTAAGTAGTGTCTTGTCAGAAATTTCAAGGTCTTAATATATGAATGCATATGTGTGTGGGATTGTTGCAAAATGTTGGTTTATTTTACTTTGGCTAAAAAGTTCCATATTTATGCAGTTGTCGTCATTATCTCGGACTCCCATTTTGAATTGAAATATTAAGGAATAATGGTCTGTCCAACATTTTAACGTGATGAAATCTGCTAATCCATTCTCTGAGAGGCGTAGTTGTTGGAGAGTTTGTGGCCTTGTCTGTCACAGTGTGCAGTCCATGGGGAATGGGCAGGGTTCTCTTGTCTAAATCTCCACCTGACACACAGGCTTTCCAGCTTCTACACCAGGTACTCCCTGGCTCAAAGATTTCAAAACAGCTGCTGACCCAAGTACATTCCATTATCCCTAAGCCAAAAAAGTGTGTATATAAAGAATTTAAATATTGGTTTTTCTTTCCAGTATCCACTATGAAATTAAACAAATTAAAAACCGAGTCTCGACGCAAGAACCGGCGTCGCTACTTCAATGCACCCTCTCACATTCGCCGAAGATACATGTCATCACCTTTGTCTAAAGAACTACGGCAGAAGTACAATGTTAGGTCTATCCCCATCCGCAAGGACGATGAAGTGCAGGTAAGGTGTCCTTTAAAACAGTTACTTCTTCCTAGAGCATTTGTGAAGAAAGAATAAATTAATATCTATCAATAAATTTGCTCACTTTTTTGGGGTAGATGAAATACAAACAGCCTTTCACATCATTCAAGAGAATTCTCATCTGTACCAAGTTTATGGATGTAAAACTGGAACATTTACATAAGTGCTTATGTTTCACTGAACATATCAAGTTTGTTTCGATTTTTCATGCAAGCCTGGTCTCCATACACAATTCTGTTATATTTGATCCAGACTATTCCATTACTTGTACCCTTTTCTTTCATGGTTTCCTATCTGCCATCCATTGTACCTCCCAATTGACTTTAAATTGTGCTCCCTTCTAATTATTTGCTTTCATGCGACATAGATCTGTTTTTTGTTTACTTTGGTGTTGCCTGCTAAACATGGAAAACATTTAGGATTGGATTGCTATCTTTAAATCATGCCTCCTAAAGAAAAATAGATTTATGCACCACATACACTCAGGTCATTCTTTATCTACTTTTGTGTTGCCTGTTAAACATGGCAGACAGTTAAGGATTGCATTGCTTTTTCTATTAGTGTGTTGATGGTAGTCATCCCGTGGTTTAGTGAAGATGTGCGTTGGGTCAGGTTAGATGCATTAAACTATGCCATATACAGTTGTTTCTAAGCATAAAAGGAACTGAAAGGCATGTTTGCAGTTTCCCTTGTAGCAAGGTTGTTTCAGAAACATGAAAAATGGCCTCGTTTGCTGATATTCGCTATCTTGCTTTCATTATAATGCACTAAAACCCCATAGACTTCAACATGTTCCCCAGACCTCTTCATATCTTGTTCAGCCCATTCAAAGCATCTTGAATTCCATCATTATATCTCTACTTTGGTCTCCTCTCGTTCTTTCCACTGCTGACATATACCCTCTTACCCTTTTTTTGTCCATGTGTCCACTTTTCAAATTGTGTAGCTCTGTAAAAAGATTTATTCTACGCATGAATGGTACATGAAGAGAAACATGACCTTTGATATTTAACTTCTCCACACGTAATGTAGTATAAGAGGGCCGCATTGAGTTTATTTTGTTTTGAGTACACAGTTTTGTGTGAAGTACTGTACAACATATATAGTTTACGCCGTTTTTAGTCATGTAAATACTTAAATAAGATGCACCTGATTACTGCTTTACATTTGAGATGCATTCTTGGAAAATACAACTTAGTTGAAATGCTATAAATACTAGAACCCATTTTACCTAAGAATTCATTGGGGAAAAAAGGATGGTCATGTACCTTCAGATTTTCCACCCCAGTTTTCATAACTGAATAAAATGTCAAGAAACATAGAATATTGTATAGGTACATTATCACTTTATCTACACAGTTTTGTATTTAAGTATATTGTGGATGTTATCCTTCACTTCCACATTTAAGAATTAAGTATACACTCCAGAATGCTGGCACACCCACAGTTAACCCCAAACCCATTTTTGTGACTTATGACATTCATAAGAGGCAGATCCGTATACAGTGCACCTAATTACAAAGAACATAGGTATTGTGGGTAATGATAAGTAAAATTCTATAATGGAGCTGTATCATTGTGGACCAAGCACGATGAAACCTGATCGATGACTGTACTTTGTATATCTCTAGTATATATGAAAGGATTAGGTGTAACAGTTAATGTAAGTTGTAGCATATTTAGTAAGTGGGACGTTTAAAAGCCTCTCAGCTGTATTAATGTAGATTTTCATCTTATCCCATAAAGCCCCACAACTGTATTATTGTAGCTTTTCATCTTACCCCATAAAGCTCCATAACTGTATTATTGTAACTTTTCACCTAATGTTCCATCAAGTTCATAATGTGTAAACCATATTTATAATATAAACATCCCTGTATATCTACCACCTAGGCTGTTTAAATGTACCTCACCCAAATGCTTATCCGAAGTGTGGAAATAACTAGCTTACCCTAATTTTAAGCTCCTGTATGATTATCTAACTATTAACTATTATGGCCCAGTTTTGTATTATCTGTAATACCTCATCTGTATATTTTAAGTGGAATGGCTGCCAAAATCCAGTAAACCATTGATTTGATTTGACAAACATTTTAAGGTAGTTTGTGTCACCCATGTAGTGGAGAGGAGATATTAGTTTAACAGCTGGAAAGGTTGATAGATTGAAGTTGCATGTATTCACGTTGCTGTACAAATTATTAACTCATTCCATGAACTCCCCCAAACACTGTTGAATGATTGAAGAGTGTTGGGAGAGGATGTTGACATATTTGTTGCATATGTTTTTGGTTGCAAAGGCAGCAGGTAACTGGGACATTGCATACCCCTGCCACATCTTTTATATTGTTTTGCAGGTATTAAGATTAGCCAGGCCTTGTCCTGGCATGGGCATGTGTGTTTTGGTGGCATAAATCCCCATTCCTCCTCTTAGATGTCGTTTTAACTGGCCATATTGCATAAACAAACACTTTAACCTTTGAGCTTTGGCACCTCATGTTTTTTGAAATGCTGGAAGCCTTATACCCATGCTTTGATAATTTTTTCTTGCCACTAGTATTTGCAATATTTTCAAAATGATTTCATGCAGTAAATGTAGCAAAAGCTACATAAAGAAAAAATACATTTGGCCTTTGCTAACTGGTGCTATTTAATTAGCCATTTGTAATTATAGAATTACATCTCAAATTCACTTCCCATATTTCAGGTAGTTCGTGGACACTATAAAGGTCAGCAGGTGGGCAAGATTGTCAGCGTGTACCGTAAGAAATACTGCATCTACATTGAGAGAATCCAGCGAGAAAAGGCTAATGGTGCCTCTGTCTATGTAGGCATCCACCCCTCAAAGGTGAATGTGAGAGCTTTAAATAACATGAATTAACATCGGCATTCAAAACCACCCTGATGAATGATGAAACGCAAATCCATTCTCAGAGGGCAGGTGTTGGGGAGTTGTGACCTTGTCTGTTACAGTGTGCAGTCTCTGGAGGTTCAGGCAAGGTTCTCCTGTCCA
>JAUUDZ010415909.1:0-26568 GCA_032361705.1 Panulirus versicolor | reverse complement strand
AGTACAGGTGAAAGAGGGTTACCCATTGCCACATCAAACTTCTGAAAATAATATTCTCCATTAAATTCAAATACATAGTCTCTGATATACAATATTATATTTATCAGTTCAAGGAACACAGAATCTGAAACAGGTATATCAAGATTATCCTCCAAAAAAATTATTCTAATAGGCCATCAACTGGAACTTTTGTGAACAGGGATGACACTTCAAAACTTATTGAAATCATAATTGACTTGGAGATCATTAAGTTTGACAACTTAATCTACATTGTTCATATCAGAGTTTAAGATATTACAAACCAGTGGGCTTATAATAAACTAACCATTGTAATAGCTTGTATGTGATAGAGCCCACTGAGCTCACAATAGGTCTTGCTGGAAAGTTTGGCGAAAGTGTTTTGATTGTCCTAACATGATGACAATGAAGGGGATAATCATGAAAATCTTTTGATAACTTCTGCTGTTTGTTAAATGAGCAATGACAGCATCTAATAGATTTCTACTAAGTTTACAGTATGCTGCATCATCACATAAAAGATCATTCATTTTTGACGAACAATAATCTCTTCAAAATCACAACTGCATTAGCCTTACCTGCTTTAGTTATATGTAGTTCCAAATCTCTCTTCAAACTGTTAACAGCACTGATGAATCTTTTTGGACAATTTGGAGAAGCTGGCTTTGACATTCTAGCATACATTATACCTTTACAAATGTTCACTTCATCACCTGATAATTCACTTTATTTCTCCAAATTACATAATGATATTGCAAAAATATTATGTAAAAATAGGTCAGGTTTCCAAAGCCTTGCCTTGTTTATCCACTTTAGAAATCATGACTATTGTATTGACTGAATAAAGATACTGTAGTTAAAACCTGAACTCTTTGCTCGAGAGAAATATCACTGAATCTTCTGCTATTTAATAAACAAAGAACTGTTACATGAATATTAGTAAAGGTCTGTACAGAAAAGATTTTCTTCAGCAAAATCTGAAAATGGCTTAATCTGTCTTGACTGAATAGTAAAAATTTACAAAAGGCATGGTACCAGACTCAACTACCAAAAGTTTCTAGCATGTAAAAGGAAACAGCACATTTCTGCCTCAACCATATACATATTGACTGTACTGTGATCTTGTGTCTTAATCTTAGTCTCTCCTGAAGACGTAATACAAGAAAGGGCACTCAGGATGTGCCATGTTTCATTTTTCTTCTTGATTATCAGCAAATACTTAGATCATACACATTACTATGATTTATCTGCACTCCATTGGTATATGGCTTCAGCCAGTTATAAGTCCCCTGCTGAAAGGTGTCTCAAAAAGATAAAAAACTCTAAATACATCTGATGTGATTGGAGAATTAGAGAATTATGTGCTAGTATACCAGGTGCAGCCTGGTGGCTGTTGGGATGATGACATTATCGCCAGGCAGTGAATGAAGACTGGAAGAGTGAATTCTGAAGCAAGCTATTGCCACAATCAACGTTTGAGTGGTTTGGAAAAAGTGAGAAGCATTAATCTCACCAGAAGGTAGGGGTCTGAAGCCTCCTAACCTCCTAAGATCCATGAAGATATCTCTTGTAGCTCATGTGACAAACCAACTCTTGAGAGAAAGCATGGATGAGCCTATCATGGTAAAGCGAAGCATGAAACTGCAGTAACAGAATAATGTAATACAAGCTACAGAGATGGACTTTCAAGGCAAGGGTGTAAAGAAAAGAAAAAGTAAGAAATTAAGACATCATAATGAGGTGAGAGAGAGAAAGTAATGAGTTAATATAATAATCACAAAAAGTTGAGATGCTTTGGGCATTAGGAGAGATTACATAAGAAAAGATTACAAAGAGTATACAGCAGTGTCATAAATTTAGGGAAGGAAAGGAAGAAGAGGGAGTTGTATGCATATTGCAGTGCTTGAAATTGTTCTAGGATAAGACTGCATGAAAATTCTACTTGCAACACTCACATAATGGGATAATGTGTACCAGACAGAGATGAACATATGAGTTTGGATGACTCAAACTAATTAAAAAACATGATAAAACATTAAAAGCTTACCTTCAAAGGTGTTCGCACGGCTTCAGACTCTTCATTATGTGTCCTTATTGTCAACTTTGGTATAAGTTTCATAGATTTGGTTTGGCTAGGCATGTGACTAAGCACTGGTGAATCTGGTGACACAAATGAGGAGGAGGAGTCTGCTGAATGAGGTTGCTGAGAGGAAGGAAATGAAGGTAGGGAAGAGGTAGACTTGGTGGATGAGTTAATGCTAAGAGCTGAGGGAGAAGATGAGAGAGAAGGGGAACTTGATGGGAGTGTGGAAGTGCTAGCAGAGAGGAAAGATGATGCTGGAAGAGTACGTTCACTTGGGGAGAGGAATTTTGTTCTTGGTGGTACCTCTGGTCGAGGAATGGTTACTGCCCCACTGTTGACAGTTTGAAGTGGCCTCTTGGAAACAGATGTAGTTACCAATGACCAGTGTTCTGTAATGCTGCATTGGATGGCTGCAGATGGTGATGCATCCGGCTGTGCCACTGGTAGTCTTAAATCATCTTTGCTGTTGTCTTGAATAAGTTGACCACTACTGGGATCCAAAGCTAATTCAAATGCAGCTGTCATGGGATCACCACGACTACGAAGCTGAGGTGGATGATATAATGCTGTGCGTTTTAAACGATCAGGCATAAAATTCTCTCCTGAGCCTTGGCGTGATCTTACATCCCTTTTCTCTGGAGACAAACGCACAATTGGCCGTGGCTTTGAGGAGTCTGTGCGTAAGGAACTGATCCATAACTTTTCAGGAGAGCCTTCACGATACTCCTCTGATGCCAGTAAACTGCTAGCTGAGCCATGAGAACTACGACTTGGTGTGTGCAGTGGTGACATGGGAGGAGAAATTGCTCGAGGATGGGACCATGCCAAGCAATCCAGGGAACCTCTCCTAGGTGACCGTGACCGGATCGGTGACTCTCCTCCAGTGCTACCACGCCGCCCTCTCACTTCAATTTTTGAAGGACTGCATCGCCCACTAGGCGGAGGAGTTCCAACCCATCTGCCATTCCCAACTTTATTAGGAGCACTTCTAGTGTCTAAGTCAACAGAAGAAGGTCTTGCAGGAGAATGCTGGCTACTAGCACATGTTGGGAGCATGTAATGAGGACGCTGGCGCTGTATACCAGCAGAATTTTCATGGAAACCACTCTGTCCATCAGCAATCTGTTGCACACAGCTTAAGATGCTATGCCTAACATCCTCTGATAGAGGTCCAGCACTGATTTTGTGTGATAATTTCTCCTCCATTTGCTGAGGTTCAGCTTCCTTCTGTAAATCACGTTGCTGTTGCTGTTTCTGTTGGTTCTCGCCATTTGGATTACCTCTGTTTGTCTGTCGCCGTCGCTCCATGGTGAAAGGTGCTGGGAGCTGACGCAGGCGATCACGAAGACTATTCTTCCTGGTGACCCTTCGGCTAGTTCCCCCTTCGGTACTAACCGGTGCTTCTGCTTGACCTGCATACATTTCAGGCTTGCTAACTCCTCGAAGGTCCCCTGTAGATGTGCTACGATTGTTGTTTTCACTCACACGTCTGAACAAACAGATAATTTTTAGATTAAAAATCCAAGGCTCAACTCAAAGAAGAAATACTAAAATAAACAACTAATTTCTTTTTTTTCATACATATTCGCCATTTCCCGCATTAGCGAGGTAGCATTAAGAACAGAGGACTGAGCCTTAGAGGGGATATCCTCACTTGGCCCCCTTCTCTGTTCCTTCTTTTGGAAAAAGTAAAACGGGAGGGGAGGATTTCCAGCACCCCGCTCCCTCCCCTTTTAGTTGCCTTCAACGACACGCAGGGAATACATGGGAAGTATTCTTTCTCCCCTATCCCCAGGGATAAAACAACCAAATATATACTGCAAAATGTGTTAGACAACACAAGATGTGGATATGAGACAAAGAAATTTGGGGAATGTGTTACACATCAGGTAATGTAAATAAGTAACAAAGAAATATGGGGAATGTGTTACACAACAGATGATAAAGATAAGGGACAAAGAAATAAGGGAAACATTTGGCATTGATACATGCACTGTACTCATAATGGCTTTGAGTGTATTTCTTCCTAACAATTCATTCATCCATATTTACACATTCATAACACCCGAAAACAAACTGCTTCATCAATTAATGATTTTCAGTAGACAAGGTCAAACTCTTAGGATGGTAATCATGGATGGAATACTTTTTGGACTGCAAATCAATGATGACACAAAAGAAATAACGAGTCCATAAAATTATTTTTTCCTCATGGTATTGTTTCACCCAAAACTCTCACCTTATTGTCATCTGCAAGAATGGTTGACCAATACAGTGGCAGTAAAATAAAATAATAGTAATCACTGGCCATGCACTTCTCCCTTGGTGCTGTAATGACATGTCTGTATATCTATGTACTTACAACAAGATATAGCCAAAATGGCAGGACTAGCACTCACTGCATGGAAAGTTTGGAGATAGGCAATTACAACAAAATCAAGCACAGGGTTACCATAAGGTAGAGATAAATCCCATATAACAAATCACTCTGATTTCATTTATCCTATGCAAACTTCTCTGCCTCTATTTCTCCACCCTACCATCTTCTCAGTTTCCCCTCCCTTGTACTCCCTCCATTTCTGCCATGAAGATCCTCTTCAGCAGTGTTTCTTTTCTCATCCTCCCCATATACCTAAACCATCTCTGTATACCCTGGCAAGCTTTCTCAATCAGACTGTGCTTACTAGCATATTTTGCTCTTTCACTGTCATTCCTGACATGATCAACACTACTCACAGGAATTTCATTTCCAACACATCCATCTTCTTATATTGTTTTGCATTCAATGCAAAAGAAGCACAACCATACAATACAATCAGGACAACTATACCTTTCAAACATACCCATTTATGCACTAACAGACTATGAATTCTTCCACAAACCCCTCAATGCACCTAAGACCTTTGTAGCCTCTCCCCTATGACTCATTTCAGCTTTGATGGTTCTCTCTGCTGCCAAGTCCACTCCCTGGTACATAAAACAATCCACTTCCTCCAGGTTCTTCCCCTTCAAAATCACACTCAGTCCGTCTTTTCTTACCACCTCACTGGACTTTATTCCTCTACTTTTATTCATGTTAGCTCTCAATTTCCTCTTTTCACACACTCTCCTGAACTCTATAATCAACAAAGATGAAGATCAACCATCATCTCCATGTCATCAAGAGTTATATAGATGGAGATCAACTATCATTTTCATGCTATCAAGAATCACAGGGATGGAGATCAACCATCAGCTCATGCTATCAAGAGTTACAGAGATGGAGATCAACATCATCTCATGCTATCATGAGTTACAGGAATGGAGATCAACCATCATCTCAATGCTGTTAAGAGTTACACAGATGGAGATCAACCATTATCTCCATGCAATCAAGAGTTACAGAGATGAAGATCAACCATCATCTCCATGTTATCAATTGTAAGTTACATAGATGGGGATAAACCATCATATCCATGCTATTAAGAGTCACAGAGATGGAGTTTAACCATCATCTCCAGTCTATCACCAGTTACTCATACGAAGATCAACCATCATCTCTAGCCTATCAACCCATTACACAGATGAAGGTCTACTTGAAATGTAACAATAAGTAAAAATGAATTATAATAATGTTTGATAATCTAAATTCAAGTTCACGGATAATATAAAGGCAAATATAAAATATGTGCAATTAACTGTCAAGGATTCCAAACTATAAGAAAATGTACCATATGTAAATTTACCACAATATCAGGGGGGAAAAAATTGTTTCCTTATACACTGACATCCATCAGCTTCAACACATCAGTCTACATATCAGTTTCTGCCCAAATGCTGGATTTTACATGTGAAGTAAATACAGATAATGATGATATAGCCTGCCACATTTTGTAGTATGCTTTAGTAATACACGTATTGTGTCTTTAAGTCAATATATGATAAGCCATTAGACAGTAGGAAGTCATACAATATCTCAGGCCATAAGCTACTTGCAGCATAATTCCATTAACAGAAATACAATAGAAATCAAATGATTATGTACTCTTTCCCATTCCATATTGCCAAAAACAGGAAGGTTTATGCATTGAAGATAACATACCTTATGCCTATGATATGGTATCAATTAAGTTCTATCTAGTGTGGCCCTTACCTGTAACTACGGAAAGATGCAGTAGGTACTGGTTGGTTCAGTACATCCCTTGATGGCTGCAGAAACCTTAGACCCTGACTCTTCCCTGAGCCTAAAGTAGTCAAGGAGCCAATGGGTGGTCCTCGGTTCTGGGTGGTTCGAGAGGGGCTAGATGAGCCACCACGCCAAAGAGACGCAATATTTTCTTTGCCTGGTGAGGTCCTAGGGAATCATAGATACCCAATCAGCATTATACATCCATACATAATGCAGTAAAGATGAGACAAATGATGATAACCAAAAGCAATTTACTATGAGGTAATAATCATGATCTCTAAAATAAAAAAGAATATAACTTGACAGTTTAGGAGTGCTGCAGTAAGTGGTGAGGCTCTGTGCAGGGTAAACAAGTCTGTTCACTAAACATGTACCTGAAGATGATGAGTTATGTAACAAGGTTAATTGTGAGTGGGGTTTATGTGACAGTGATAGGGACAGTATGTGAATTTGCTTACCACCCATTTATCTCCATGTGTATGGATAATAAATTGCTACAATCTTGAACAATAAACATAAGGAATTTTCTAAAATAGATATAATCAACAACTTCAGTAAAATTCTATTGGTCAGGCAAGCAAAGTAGGTCTGGATGATAAACAAATGCAAGTAAAATGTCTTGAAAATATTTCAAATATGAAAAGCTATATTTTTCATTACAATGAGATCAAAATTAAGAATGATGTCCTTGTTGATGTAACCAGTTAAGAAATAAATTTGATAAGATATCTATGAAGAAAAACTGTACACCACCATGAAAAGAACCAATATAGGACACTAATTTCATGACACAAACTTCCAATCATACATGAACGATTTTTTCATCTTGGTCTACCTACATTCTACAACAAATACAGCAAGTTGAAGACCATGACATTAAAAGTTATGAAAGAAAAACTAAGATGAACAGCTTCGTCTTAGTCTACATTCTAACAACAAATGCAGTAAGTATAAGACAATGATGTGCAAAGTAAGAAAAGAACAAGCAGGATTAACTGCTCAAGTATGACTGTTGCCTTCACTGTCCTGTAATGACATAATGCCTCTTGTGGCTTACAATAATTTTTCTCCAACCACCTCAGAAAGTATTTAGGCTGCTCCTTTATACAAAAATGGAATTCCCAAAACAGGCAGACATCTGAAGTCACTGTCTCAACAAAAACTTTCAGGTTTTCTATGGTAATAATATCACAAAATTTTCTCCACATCAAAAGGTTAGATTATGATTTTGGAATGGTGCAAATAAATTAGCCTAAACATATCCAAAATAACTTTAATCTGGTTGGTTATTTTGGGGGGCTTTAGATCTGTCAACTCTAACAGACCTTTTCTTGTTTTCTGTAACTAAAGATTTTCAGGAAAGCTTAGGTAAAGGCCAACTTCCTTACATCAAAAGCTCTAGTATAAAGTCTAGGTTAAACCTATAAAGAGAGTTCTTGATCCATTTTGAGACATTCCTTACCTAAAGGAGTTTCAACATTGCAAGAAGCACATGTAATGTCCCCCTCAATAAACTATGATTAAGTCCAAAAGTCATTGGAGATTAAAGAAGGAATAAGACAAAAAGCTGAGACTCTTGGTGATGTCTTTTAAGAGTTGACAAAAAGGCCATTTCAACACTTACTATTTTCACTTTTAGTCAGGAATCTAGGGTTTTGAGTTATCCCATAAAATGTTGTCATAAAAGAGAAAAGTCTCAAGTCTGCACACAGCACGAAAAATTTCTGTCTCCTTCTAAAGACTGAGGACATAAAGAACAAAAGGATTTTTATAAGAAGACACTGAGGAGTTAGATGATCAGGAAAACCACAGGAAAACCATTCCATGTAAACTATTTCAAAAGGTTCCCATCTGGACTGAAAAGGAAAAACAAACTGTCCCCTTAGAAGGACATACTGGATACTTTTCCCAAACAAAGCCCTAGAAATTACAGGTAATACCAAAAACCCATAGATAAGGGTTCTTCTGAGGTACTGAACTCTTTACCCATTAATGGCAGGCATGATAAAAAAAAGATAATCACATCACTAGGTCATCAATTAATGAATACAAAAATATAAAGAATCCTCAGTAAAATGATAGATTAACATTCAAACAAAATAGGAAATACACATTAAACTAGACTACACACCACTATCACTTGAGGTGGGTTAGCCATTGCTGCTCATCCACCAACCCTATAGAATGTGGGAAATTTCTGGGCAGTATGGGCAATTCTGCCATGATGAGGACCCTTTAAAATTATAAAGGATGGACAGGCCTTTCTGATATCATAGAAAACTAATTTGGGGGACCATAGTAGGCTTATGTTTGTTGCATGGAGCACTCATACCTGGAATAGTCAGAAAATTCTCCACGAAAGAAAGGCTATCTGGTAAGGCACCTCTAAAATGTTTTCAAGGAATACTTGGACTAGGTGTCTGAACTCTGTGATGGCTTGAATAGCATCAAAATAGGTTTATAGGAAAAGATTATGGCTGTGAGCAACTAAGTACAACCAAAACCTTGCCCCCTCTGAAATTATTTCCACTTATAAGAGCCATGAGGCAGCTAGTGGACTCCATGAAAAGGGACCCAGGACTGACCCATCCTAACCTATGGAGAACATAACTTACACTCTTCTCCAGGGGGAATCTGGTCTCCAAAGCATATTCTAAGGAAGCTACCCTGTCACATGAAGCCTCAAAGTTGCAGCCAGTGTCCTCCAACCAAAAGGGAAGAAAGGCATCTGTGGCTTATGGGGACCAGGCAGGAACTCTTGGCCTAGAGTAAGGGGCCCTGAAATTTCCTCTGAAGGAAAAAAAGGGCAGAGAGGAACATCAGCAGGACCCTGTAGCTGAGGCAGGATTCCAAGGAAATTTACAAATATTCTTAACCTTGACAGGATCTAACTGAAAGTTTCTTGGTGGAAGATATGAAATGGCCACCTTTTCCTTCAGAGAGCAAAGCACTAATAGGAAGAGGATTGCTAAAAGCCTAACACAGGGTGGGGTCAGTCTGTATACAGTTTGGAGCAGCCTCTAATTGTTTGGTCATCTATTAGGTGAGGGAAGAACCTGGATGATCCTCAACTGATGAGGTACCTGAAGTTCTAAGCCTAAGATCCTGTAACAAGAGGAAAAAAAAAAGAAAAGAGATGGTAAATGGAGAGAAGAGTTTCTAACCTCACATCCTATCCCTGTTATTCACATCAAGAAAAAAGAGAAACATTAGTAGTACTCTAACTCTTCTACCCCAAAGAAGGGACAGAGAAGGGGGCCAAGTGAGGATCTTCCCTCTAAGGCTCAGTCCTCTGTTCTTAACACTACCTCGCTAATGAGGGAAATGGCAAGTATGCATGAAAAAAAAATAATAAAGTTTTGTGGGGCCTGGATGTAGAAAGGGAGCTATGGTTTTGGTGCATTACACATGACAGCTAGAGACTGAGTGTGAACAAATGTGGCCTTTGTTGTCATTTCCTGGTGCTACCTAGTGCACACACCGGGGGAGGGGGTGTCATTTCACGTGTGGCGGGATGGCAGCAGGAATGGATGAAGGCAGCATGTATGAAAATGTACATGTATATATATGTATATGTCTGTGTATGTATATGTATGTATATGTTGAAATGTATAGGTATGTATACATGCACGTGTGGGCATTTATGTATATACATGTGTATATGGGTGGGTTGGGCAATTCTTTCGTCTGTTTCCTTGCGCTACCTTGCTAACGCGGGAGACAGCGTCAAAGTATAATAAATATAAATAAGTATTATTATTATTATCAGTCATTATTATTATACATAATTGCTGTTTCCCATGTAAGCGATTATGTATAATAATTATAATAATAATAATACTAATAATAATAATCATAATAATAATAATAATAATAATAATAATAATAATATTATAATTATCCATAATCCGTCTCCCACGTCAGCAAGGTAGCACCAGGAAACTGACGAAGAATGGCCCATCCACTCATATACACATATATATACACAAACACACAGACATATACATATATACACATGTACATATTCACAGCTGCATGCCTTCATCCATTCCTGTCACTGCCCTGACTCATAGGAAAAAGAATCACTACCCCCTGCTTCAGTGAGGTATTGCCAAGAAAACAGACAACAAAGGCCACATTTGTTCACACTTAGACTCTACGTGTCATGTATAATGTACGAAACCACAGCTCCCTTTCTACATCCAGGCCCCACAGACCTTTCCATGGTTTACCGCAACTGCTTCACATGTCCCAGTTCAGCCCACTAACAGCATGTTGTTCCCTGTACAACACATCATTAGAATTCACTCTATGCCTCAAATCCTCCTGCACATCCAGGTACCAGATCCCCAAACCACCTTCTACCCCATCCTTCCAACTCCTTCGTTCCTCCTTTTCCTGATTGCCTCCATTTCCAACATGTATAACCTTCAAGTCATCCTCTCATCATTCATTCTCTCCATATGTCCAAGTAATTTTAAAACAATTCCCTCTTCAACTCTCTTACATAATCTTTTTACAACAACACAACTCACTTACCCAATCATTTATTATCAGATCAACTCTTACATCAAATATTATCCTCAAAAACATTTCATTTCCTACACATTCACCTTCTCTACATTTCTGTCTAAGGCCTAAACCATACAACAGTGATGAGACCTCTGTGCCATCAAACATATCCATCCTTGCCCTTAAAAGCCAGTGACATCTCTTTCCATACATTCCTCGATGCACCCAAGACCTTGGACCTTCAGCTCCTAAGGTTCCATTTGCAGTAAAGCAGCAAGCATTAAAATAAAAGACAGTAACACCAGAGGTGAAACTGATCACCTAGGGAACTCACTTCCACTCAAAGGTCACCAGCAGCTCATTAACAAGGCAGCAAAGGTGGCAATAACAATCACAATTGTACCTGGGCTGTGAAGATTGTGGAGAATGTCGAGATGGGGATGAACGCTCTTCAAGTTCTTCATCTGTTTCACTGTAGTAAACTTCCTCGCCTGCAACCAAAGATGTCAAGAGTACAAGTCTATTTGTTTTTTCTATTTCTAAAAATGAAATGCTTTTGGATTATCTCTGTTCAATGAGCCATTTCCTACAATAAAACCACAATGACAAAAGCACCATATTCTAAATACTATGAGATTAAATTCTCATACCCGGTAACTACTACTTTTATAAGTTAGTTTATACACTAAATCAATTTTCTTACAGACAACAGCAGTCCAATGTATTATGTATACCCTCATTGTGTATTCAAGCCACCTGGATGAAAAAATATGTACTAAAGTATGGAAAATACTATGATGACACTAACAGAATTCTGAATAATTAACGCCCCCAACAGCTGTATGGAAACATTTCACAAATGAGAGCCCACCTATAGGATACTCAGTCATCTCCAAGAGGTGGCACATCCAATGTATGGGATATCAGCAGACAATGGGTTACAGAAGGTCTTTCATTGAGAGACATCTCTGACCACAGTATAATACATGATGGACCAATAAATAGGTCTTGTTACCACACAAACATCAACACCTGCTACTCTTTACCACCAATATCCCACACCTATTCTCCTCTAACACCCATACATTCATGCAAGCTACCCTCTACCACCCATCCATTCATGCATACTGCCCTCTACCACCCATCCAATCATGCATGCTGCCCTCTACCACCCATACATCCACACCTGCTGTACTTTACCAAAAATACATTCACACCTGCTGTCCTCTTTCACGCATACAACTACACCTGCTGCCCTCTACCATAAATAAAAATAAACCTGCACCCTCTTCCCAAACATAGATTCAAATAAGCTGCCCTTAACAACACACATCAATATCTGAAGTCATGAATTACACCTACATCTACACCTACTGCCCTCTACCAAACAAAAATCCACACCTACTGGCCTGTACCACACACATCCACACCTGCTACCCTTTATCATACACACATCCACGACTGCTAACCTCTACCACATGGACATACACACCTGCTGCCCTTTACCACATTCATATACACACCTGTCGCCCTGTACCACATGGGCATACAAAACTGTTGCCCTCTACCATATGTGCATATGCACCTGCTGCTGGTAACAAATATCCATATACACCTGCAGCCCTTGACCACATGTAAATACACACCTATAACCTCTACCATATGTACATACACCATACATAACTGCTACCATATACCACATGTACATACACACCTGCTGCCCTCTACCACATGTATATACACACCTGCCATCCTCTACCACCTGCCTGCTGCCCTTTACAAGTACATACACACCTGCTATCCTCAATCACATGTACATACACACCTGTTGCCCTCTACCACAAGTTCATATACACCTGCTGTCCTCTATCACACATATAATAGAAGCTGCAACTTTCTGCAACACAATGTCTACATTAATTCTTAATGATGCCAATTCTAATACAAATAGTACGATTGCTATAAAAAGCTCCAGTAAAGAAAGTAAACATATGTGGCCTGCTGGGAATGATAGCTCTGCTGATAATGATGAGAATCACAAGTGAGACACACTCCTGATGTTGGTGTGCTTTATGATGATAACACACAGGGAAGGAACTCACCCTGCTGCTGCTGCTGTGTGCCGTGGAGCTGACGGTGATGAAATGTAAGGGAGGAGATGGCAGAGAGTCCCATCTGGCTCATCCATCGACTTCTTTCTTCACTTGTAACACATGCAAAATAAAATGTAGCTCCACCTGCAATGACAATAAGCCCTGTAGAATCTTCAGCAAAATAACCAAGAAACAAACCAGCACAATGAAAGCATAAATGAAAAAATCAAATACAGCAGCAGACCATGAGTTAAACTACAAGAAAGGCAAGTTGATCATTTATTCAATACGTTATTGTTACTGTTGGAATAGCTGTATATGGGAGACACACACTGACAAGACCTTTAATAAAATATCTTACATTATTTCTGGAAGAGCTGCATAAATGTAACTGCTTATGTACAAAAAGAGCATGCATATAAGTTACACATTCAATTACTTACTTGAATGGTATATTTTGAAAGCAAATTTTTTGCCCTTGACATCAGCAGCAGGACAGACATGGAAGCCTGGCAAGTAGATGAGTGAATCAGCCCGCACTGCCTCACGGTCACGGTAACCATATAGGTAGTTTTTCTGGAACATTTACGATAAAATTAAGGCCCACAAGAACAACCACAATCCAATATAAACACTGATTTATATCTAACTATCTCTGTTCAGTGGTTAACCCTTGGTCTCTTTACTTATCCCTAATAATCTTTACCAAGATACCCATCTCTCTCACGTCAGTGACATTCCTTTTGATGCAATTCAATCAGAGATCTTTCAGTAGATTACATTGCAACAGAATACCTTCATTTACAATAACAAATAGAGGAATGTAAAAGGAAAAGTATACATGAGTTGGTCACCTCATGTGGTTTCACCTTGCACAACATCCCATACACACCTTCAGGATAAACCAACGACGCTCCCAGCGGTGTGGGAGGAGAAACCCTTTGTTGTCGCGACGACGATACAGCCACCCTTGATGATCCCCCTGACCCAAGTCACGGCAAGAAATTCGTCGACTTCCTAATGAAAGACAAATATTTTATCAACATCACATGTAAGCACACAAGAACCTAAGTAAATATGAATCTAAATGTATGTATAAAAACAGACAAACATACAAACCACATGTAAATGCATACACAGCTGTTCAGAGAGAAAATGGGACTAAAACACAGAAAATAATGAGAAGGAAGATGCAGAAGGAGCAATTTTGGTAGCTGAGCAAAAAGACACAAAACATGAAGATTGAAACATAGGAATGCACACCCAGGCTCATAAAAGAGAAAAACAGGAAATTTAGTGAAGCTGCAGACAGAATGATGTGCACTGTTAGAGTTGGAGCAATCACAGAAGTCTATGGCCAAGTTGATGAAAGGTTAAAAAAAGTAAAAACCATACGGGACCTAAGCTTTTTAGCTAGAAAGAGAGATTTCTGAGAAAGTCACAGACACAGTGGTTGACAATTCAATAATGAAGGATCTACCTGAAAGGTAGGTGGACCAAAAATGAGAAGGATCTGGTTACGTAGTAGGTCGAAAGACACCAATCACTGATTATTTTTTTGGGCTTGAAAGATCATAAACCAAACAATGAAGAAAAGGGGAGAAAGTAAGAAATGATTATTAAAAGATTATTAGAGGTTATAAAATTGCTGGATGAAATTTCAGTGATAAAAGAAAGGAGAAGAATTGGTTATAATCATGAGGTAAAGATGCAACCAATTATGATAAAGTTTGATCTGGAGTTACCTAACCACGGGGTACTAAAGAAGGCCTAGAAATAAGGTGGAATTCAGTGGAATATTCATCAAATGTAATAAATCATGGGAAGAAAGGAAGAAAAGCAAAGAATACAGTAAAAGAAAACACATCACTAGAGATACAAATGAGCCAGGAGGATGGAACAGCCCTGCCAGCACTGCAGAAATAGCAGGAATCTTAAGAGATGGTAATGTCAGACTGAAAGTAATGTACTCAAATGTTAATGGATTTATAGTTAAAGGTGAAGTGCTGGAATTCAAGGACCATGTAAAGGAATGTGCAATCATTATTTTTGGAGTCTTGGCAACAAAGCCTACTAAAGAGATAAGATCACACCTGTTCTTCCAAGATGGGTACACGATAGTATGGAGGGAAAGAGAGGGCAAAGAAAAGGGAAGATTGGCTCCCTTAAAAGAAAATACCGTTTCAAGAATTAGTCAAGGACGGCATATCCAAATGATTCATAATGGGAAAAGTAACTGTACGGAAGAAGGGAATAGTGGCATTAATATTAAACAATTTTCCAGAAAATTGCAGATACAAAGCAAATAGACAATGCTAACAATGAAGGAACAATCAGGAAGGTATAGGAAACTAAAACACTCACTTCTCAGTGATTGTAAATACTGATAATGGGGGATTTCAGTTATAAAGAGAAAGACTTGGGGATGTAGGATTCTCATGGTGAAGGGAATTCACGAAGATACAAGTTTCTAGAGTGTCGAGGAAGATTTTCTTTACCAAAATGTCTTTAAAAATGCTATGATGATAAGAAATGATATAACATCATTACAGACCATATCTTGACATATACTAACATAGATATTGAGAATGAAGAATATAAGGAAAATTATACCATATGACTAATATAAAAAGGGTCATGAGTGACATACAGTAATTCACAAGTATAAAACCACCAGGGAGATGGAGAGTGACATACAGTAATTTACAAGTATAAAACCATCAGGGAGATGGATGTGATTGAGAAATAAAGTAATGGGAGAGAAGTCACAATTGAAACATTACACAAACTATGGGTAATAATGACACTTATTTTCAGTCAACTTTAAAAAGCAGCAGAACTCTGAAACACATAGCAAATTGCAGGTATAACAGTGCCAGGGGCAGAACTCTGCTGAACATATAATAAGTTAAAGGTATAGTAGCACCAGAGGTAGAAAGTGGAACTTACAGTAAGATAAAGGTATAGTAACACCAGAGGTAGAACTCAGAGGAACATACAGTAAGTTAAAGGTATAAATAGTAGCACCAGGGGTAGAATTAAGTGGAACATATAGTAATGTACAGGTATAATAGCACCACGGGTAGAACTCAGTAGAACATATTGTAAGTTACAGGTAAAGCAGGTCCAGGAAAAGTGATATATATATATAGTAGGTTATATATGCATATGAGTACCGCAAATATGGTCATGAAAGAAGGCACAATAAACTGTAGATATATCGGTTCCAAGAGAGGGACCTGAGTGACAACAGAAGCGCTAATTATGAGGGAGTAAGTGAGCGCATCCAGAGCTGTACATTATTCAATAACTGTGGGGTCAGGGTATGGACTAGAGAACACGCAGAGAAAAGAACTGTTGTACTGTAGACCAGTTTGGTGAGAAAGTTTAACTTTTGGTATATCATGCAAAAGCTTGCGTAATCATGTACTATCTTTAGAAATGAGGGAGATAATAATATCATTATATGGTAAAAGATCCTCATATATGCAGCCACAGGTACATAATCCATTTGGACTTCCTTACAATAAAAGTCAAGCAGAGATGTACACAAGATACTGAGGGTTAAGAGATTGAAACAGCAAACTTAATCACTATGGGTTCACAAAGAGGCTATATACAAGATAAGTCACACACACAGCATTGTTAATGGGGTGAAGTAGTGTCATCCAAAACCAAGATGATTCTCCCACGTGAAGTTTAGTAATTGGGCTCTGAAATACAAACACGCACACAGTCAAAGAAAGCACCAAAATTTCCTTACCACAATCTGTTACCAGCAAACCCCTTCGCCAGACAGAAGGGGAGCTGCTCCGTGTTTCTCTCAGCACCACTGCTCCTGGTGTGGATGTAGAGGGCTGGCAGGCAGGGGGGGTAATCATTTGCTGACTGGCCATGCTTTCAACACCACTAATCCCACTGCTACTTGAACTAAATCTTCCTTCGCAGATATTAATACCACCACCGTCACTAGTGCCATGTCGCCCATTATCACCACCAACACCAACACCACCACTGTTGTGCATTTCCCCAGCTGCAGGACCACCCTCAGTCTTCTTGGTCTTATTAGTGAACTCTGGAGAGGTGTGGCCTGGTTCAGCTGCCCCCACAGGGAAGATCACCTGGGCCTTGAAATGTTCTGCAGTACCAGCCCCTACGGTTGTCGTTGCCAAGGATATTATTGGGGTGGTAACATGTGGTGGCGACATCCTAGAGAAGTACCCAGCATTGATACCCAGTTGGGGAAGAGTGGCAGCCACTTCCCCTGGGCTGACTGTTGAGAAGAGCAACCATGCATCTATGTGGTGATCCCATTACAAGGCCCAACACCACCAGTCATGTTAAAGAAAAAATAAGCTCTACCTCTTCTAAGTAATGCAAACATATGACATGCAATAGCTTTTGACAACTACATCATAAATCAGGATATCATTCATATATGTATTAATATAAAGGAAAATCTAAAAGCTAAAGTAAGACCATGATAATCATTAAATGAAAGATAAAGTAGTACAGTCATTTACAAAAGTGCAACAAATTATTATAATACACCTCTTCACAAGATATCAACAAATCACTAAAATATATCTGAGGATCTATGTTACTGAAAGAATAATTTCCAAGTCTATACAGATACTGCTTAATCTCGCTCACACTAACACCCTCACCATCAAATCACCATACACAGACACAGACACACATATGAAAAAATGCACATGCATACATACAACTACAAATAAACTCACCCACACTCCTATCTCATTCCCTCTCACTTCCACCCAGCACTGGATTAAGCATCTTGGAGCCTGCAATATTTTTAGATGATAGGACCCTCATCTGCCAGAAAATACTATGTTGTTTACTATTATTCTAACTTTAAAAATCTTATCAAGACTGGTACGGTTTTACTAATTTTTGTCAAGCTTTAGTAGTAACTGAGGAATATGTAGTCATATTAAAATATTTCTTTTATTCATAAATAATCTATTTAATAACCACAAGTAATTAATCTTTCTCTTGAATGAACAAGCTAGCAAACACACACTTCATATTACAAAGCATGCTCTCCATGAAGTCACATTGAATCTTTTTACTTCTTATCAGCGGTAAATTATAATATTTTCTTATAGATGCAGGGCCCCATAAGGGCGGAGCTTGTACATGTACTACCAGAGACACCATATGAGCCAAAAGGACAGAGCAGCACTACCAGTACCACAGCGAGGCCTACAGCATTTAGAGATGGTAATGTCAGACTGAAAAAAATGTACACAAAAGTTGGTGGATTATTAGATACTGTGATAGTAAAGAGCTTGAAGTCATGGACTGAAGAAAGGAAAGTGAAACTATTTTTGACAGATTCATGCACACAAAGTCTACTAAAGAGGTAAGATCTCACCTGTTCTGCTCAGAGCGGGACATGATAGTAAAGAGGGAGAGAGAAGGCAAAGAAGAAGGAGGAATGGCCAGCTTCAAAAATATAGCTTTAAGTTTCAAGCAACAGAGGAAGACAGCCCATTCGGACAACAACGGGAATAATAACTGTAAGAAGTACACTGTGGTGTTACTAATACACAATCCTCTAAAGAATTGCAATGATAAAGAACAAATATACAATGATAACAATGAAGAAACAATTAGAATGGTACATGAAGTAATAAAACACCCATTTCTCAGAGAAAGTGAAGTACTAATAATGGGAGATTTCAATTACAAAGAGATAGACTGGGAATTTGCATTTTCATGGTGACAGGGAGTCATGGAGAAAAGTCTTATAATGAAGGCAGAAAAATGAGCACAATAAGATAAGAGGAAATGATATACCAACATTCCTAGATTTTATCTTCACACATACTAGCAAGGATATTTAGAATATTATATACATATACCAACTGGAAGAAGTGAACGAGCTATGCTCAAGTTTGACTGTATAGTACATGAGGATAGTAAAACTGAAGCATGAAACAATATATAAAGAAAAGATATTACTGTTGAACTACACAAACCTTGACAATTTCTTTGGTGACACAGGCTGGAAAATTCAGTGCAGTACCTAAGAACTAGAGCTTTGTGGTGAAAGGTTCTGTAAAATTTACTATGAAAAGGTGGAAACATGGGTATCCTAGCCTTAAATACAGAGAGAAAAATACGAAACAGGTAAAATGGTTTGATATAAAATGTCAAAATGTAAAGGAGCTTTGTGATATACAATGGCAAAGATAGAGATGACACTGAAGGAACAGCAAAAAATTGTCCTCAATTGCTCACATCCACTCTCTAGTTGTCAAATATAATGCACTGAAACCAAAACCCCCTATCCACAATGAGGCCTCACAGGTGTTTGATTTGAAGAATGTGTATGAGAAATACTTAAGATACAGAAGGATTTGTATGAGGCATTTAAGGATCATGAGAAAGCATATGAAAGGGTTGATAGAGATGCCTTGTGGAAGGTGCTACAAATGTATGGTGTGTGAGGAAAGCTACAGGAACAAAGAGAAGTTTTCATCAAGAGAGTAAGGCAAGTGTGCAAGTATGTAGAGGGGGGTGTCAGTGGGTCTGGATGAAGGCGGGTCTGCAGTAGGGGTGTGTGATGTCACAATGGCTGTTTAATCCATTCATGGACTGGGTGATGAAGGAGCTATATGTAAAGGTTTTGAGAGAGGTGTGTAGGTGTAGTTTGCTGGGGTGGGGGATCACAGGGGGTGAGCCAGCTGTTTGCTGATGATAAGGCACTGCTAGCAGATTCAAGTGAGAAACCACAGGCTGGTGTCTGAGTTTTGGGAGAGTATATGAAAGGAGAAAGTTATCAACAAATGTGAATAAAAGCAAAGGTTATTAAGTTTAGCTGTGAAAAGAGACTGGTTATACGGAGTGCAAGTCTGAATGAAGAGTACTTGAAGGAAGTGGAGTGTTACAGACACGGTACATGGGAGTGTATATGACACTGAATGGAACCAGGACCTGAGATAAGCCTTAGGGAGGGTGAAAGAGCAAAGACCTTGGGTGCATTATGGAATCTGTGGCAAGAGAGGGCAATGTCTTTAAGGGCAATCATGGGTACATTTGATGGTATGGTAGTCCCAATGGTGATGTATGAATGTGAGGCATGGTCCTTACACAAAAATATTAAGATGGTAGTGTTGGAGGTGAAATGTTTGTGGACATGTTATATAAGTAAGACTGAATGAATAAGAAATGATAGGGTAAGAAGGAGGCGTGACAGAATGAGGCGTACAAATGAGAGAGCTGAAGAGGGTGTGCTGAAATTGTATGGACATAAAGAGGATAAGTAAGGAAAGGATGACTAAGAGGACATACATGTCTAGTCTAAAGCAGAAGGAACAAGGAAAATGGAGAAACCAAGGAGAAGGTGGAAGGATGGAGTGAAAAATGCTTTTAAGGCTTGGGGCATGAACATGTAGGAAACATGAGAAATGAAGCGAATCATAGAGTGGGGAGGGGGTGAAGGTCTTGGGAGCATTGAGGGATGTATGCAAAGAGGTCACTCTCCTGGAGGGTAAAGATGGTTATGTTTGAAGGTATAACATTCCTGACAGTTGTACGGAAGCAAGGCATGGGCTATAGATAAGTAAGTACAGAAGAAAGTGAATGTGTTAGAAATGAAATGTGTGAGGACATTACATGTTGTGAGAAAGTTTGATCAAGTAGGAAAGGATAGGATACGAAAGAGGTGTGGTAATGAAAAATGTGGCTGAGAGAGTTGAAGAGGGTGTCCTATAATAGTTTGGGCAAATGAAGGGAATAAATGAATAAAGATTGAGGAAGAGGATATATGTGTCAGATGTGGAGGGGACAAGGAGAAGGGGGAAACCAAAATGGAGATGGAAGGATGAAGTGAATAAGGTTTTGAGGGCTTGGAGCAGAACATGAGGAGGGTGTATGACATGCATGAGAAAGAAAGAATTGAAAAGATGTGGCATAAAGGGAGGGATGTGTCATCAATGGTCTGAACCAGGGGATATGAAATTACTGGGGGAAAACATAGAATGATGTCAGGGGTCTGGTTGTGGATAAAGGGCTCTGGTTTTGAGGCATTATACAAGGCAACTACAGAATAGATGTACAAGAATGAGGCCACTTCCATTCCTAACACTACCTTGCCAACTGGGGAAGTGGTGAACAAGCAATGTAACTCCTGCATGTTGAAAGATATAACAGGACCCCATAAATGCAAAAAGTCTCTCCTGATAGTAAAAAAACAAGTTATAAATAAAATTGCAGGCACTTATGAAAATGCATGAAAAAAATTTCACTTTTCACTCTGTTCAAATATTTTTCTCTCTTTCTACATGTTAGTAGCTTCATATCAACACTAGATCTTTGAAAACTTTAAAAGTAAATCTATGAAAACTTTAAAGGCAATGCTCTTGTTCCATATTCATTGTTTGGCACAAAGATCACAGTGTATATTGATTACAATGATATTACAATGTTTCCTTGCGCTACCTCACTAATGTGGGAGACAGCGACAAAGTATAATAAATATATTATATTATACTTTGTCGCTGTCTCCTGCATTAGCAAGGCAGCACAAGGAAACAGACGAAAGAATGGCCCAACCCACCCACATACACGCCCACACACGCACATATACATACCGATACATTTCAACGTATACACACATATACATACACAGACATATACATATATACAAATGTACATATTCATACTTCCATTCCCGTCACTACCTGGCCACACATGAAATGGCACCCCCCCTCCCCCTGCACACGTGAGGTGGCACTAGGAAAAGCAAACAAAGGCCACATTTGTTCTTACTAAGTCTCTAGCTGTCATGTGTAATGCACCAAAACTACAGCTCCCTTTCCATATATAGGCCCCACATAACTTTCCATTGTTTACCCCAGACGCTTCACATGATATTTGCACATAATCAAAATATGATTTCAGTAACATTTCAAGCTTTAAAATCATTATGAAGATCTAAGTATTTATGAATTCTTTGAAAGTTTCTAAAAACATGAATTGTTGAAATACTATGATCTTCCACATCACTATAAGTTTGGTAATGAATCCTGGATGGCATGGATTATTCCTAAGGATGGATCAAGGATAGTTTGTTAACTGTGAAACAAATGGGAAGGGTCAAGAACAGCCTGTAGTATTCTGGAGGAATGGTCCAGGATGGCCTATAATATTCTGGAGGAAGGGTCAAGGACAGCCTGTCATACCCTGGAGGCAAGGTCAAGGATGGTCTGTACTATTCTACAGAAGGGGTCAAGGATGGCCTGTAACATTCTGGAGGATGGGTTGAGGATGGCCTGTAATATTCTGGAGAAAGGGTCAAGGATGGCCTGTAATATTCTCAAGAAAGGGTCTAGGATGGCCTGTGATATTCTGGAGAAAGGGTCAAGGATGGCCCATAACATTCTGGAGGAAGGGTCAAGGACAGTCCGTAATATTCTCAAGAAAGGGTCTTGGATGGCCAGTGATATTCTGGAGAAAGGTTCAAGGATGACCCACAATATTCTGATGACAGGGTCAAGGATGGCCTGTAATATTCTGGAAAAAGGGTCATGGATGGCCCATAATATTCTGGAGAAAGGGTCAAGGATGGCCTGTAATATTCAGGAGAAAGGATCTAGGATAGCCTGTGATATTCTGAAAGAATGCAATATATTCATATAAAATTAAAGTTATGCATGCAGCATTGTGAAAAAAGGAAAATACATCCTTTATCTACCTTTGTTCTGCAGTGGTGGAGCATATGAAGGACAATCAGTTGCCATCTCATTATACACCATGGGGAGAAATTAGAAGCACAAAGAGCACAGGAAGGGGAAGAAGCAAAGAATAGGTAGAGCACTGAACTTAGATATCAGTTTTTAAAAGAACAGACTGAAACTTTCTTAGGTGATGTATGTCACAGATGACCATGTACCGCCATCATGTGATACATGTTACACCTAGGATATCCAAACAAAAGAAAGAGGAATTGACACAAAAAGAGTAACCAAGTTTATCTAAGAATTACCATAACGCTTACCCTTTACTAATACTATTCTTTGAACTACACTTCCCTTGCATACTACTTGTACCATATGAAGTAGATGGTAACAGGATATGGCAACATGGGTGAGTCCTCCATGCTGTCTAAGAAGCTACTGATGGCCTGAGTGATATATGCATTGTGTCATGGGGCCTACTCTGATATGTGACATGGTTTATGAATGCTTAAAACTTAAAAAAGGGTTGCTGAGATCTTTCCATATGATGGAAGTTCCCAATGATAGTAATCTGGCAAATAAAGTAAGTCCCAGTTCACCATAAACCATCAACTGATGTGTTGCAGTCTAAGAGTTAAACAATTACCAACCATATAAAAAAAGAAAAAAAGAGATTTTTCTTTCAATGACAACTTAGCAAAATACCAGCTGACAAAGAAACTTGTATCACTCTCAGTTATTTATCAATTTCTTAGAGCACATTTCCTTGTCAATTAATATGGACTCAGAGCAATGTAGCAGGAACCTAAGCAGTGAAAAATTTAGTGATGTCCACTATCAAGGATGATATGTAGCCATGAGTAATCACTTTTTAAAAGAAAAAAATTCTGGAAGGCACACATCAACTTTAACAAAGCAGTACAGTGTTAGAGGGCAAAACAAATCATACACACTGTTGGTGATAAAATATGCTGCTTTTCAACAGAATAAACAAGCAAATCCATCACAACAATTATCAAAAAATACACAAAAGGAGATAAATCAAAATAGCATACTCTTTAACATCATAATTTGTATAAAGAAACAATGTAACAAACCTAATGCTCCTTTGATATCATATGTACTGAAGAAATTAGTTGAACCAGAGCCAGATTTGGTGTTGTTTGGGGACTTCAGGGTTGCTGGAGACCTCTCACAAGGGCTAGAAAGCAGAGAGGACACACCTGAAGGTACATCAATCACAACAGGCAGAGTCTCATCACCATTTAAGTCATAAGCCGGTGTACTGTGGCTCTTGTCCAGCTTAGGTCGGTCTTCCGAAATACGATGTGATCTTCCAGAGGGGTCCTGTGATGACTCACAGCAAAGGCTAATGCTCTGATCAAGTGATGCAGTGCTTGACTGTGGGGGAGGAGGGTGACCTGGAGAAAGCAATGCTGGGGTAACTCTAACTCTACTAACATTCTTCTCTTCAGTTGAGAGTGGAGGATGTGCTGGAGAAGGAGAGGAACCCTGACTGCTAACTATTAAACTGCAATTAGTTGGCTTCCTTGGAGGAAGTGGAATGATATTAACGACCTTCTTTTCCATTTTATTTTCCTCCATTCCACAGTCCTGGTTAAGATTTTTCACCCTATCTTTATCTCCAATATTCTCTGACTTTTCCTCATCACTCTGTTCTTCATTTACAGTATAGTCATCTTCTGTTCCTTCTTTCAAAACTGCTTCCTTGTCCTCCCTCACCAAAGTACCTTTGTTTTCAGTTCCTATGCATGTATGAGGCCTGGCAATGCGGTGATCCATTCCAACAGGACCTCGAAGCAGATCTGGATTTGATGGTGCTGAGCCCTCAGGAAAACCTTTCCATCCACTACGGCTCCATTTCACATCCTGCAACAGCTAGTGAATACATTAACAAGTCAGGATATAGAACAACAGTGAGTGTTGAGAGATGAGCAGAAGGTACAACACAGATATTTCTGCAAGATCTATAAAGCAGGAAAGAAGACTAAAATGGTATTCCATGAAGTACATATATCATCTGCAGTGCAGCATAGTTATTGGATACAAAATAAGGATGGGGGGGAATACTGCTTGGAAAATGACATAAGCATCTGTAATTAGCTCCATTCCCAAAGATGGAAGTTTCCTCGAATTATAAGCCACGTAAAGTTCCAGTATAATCTTTTCGTAAGCGGCATAAGAATCAATCTATAGTTATGGCTCTCATGCCATTCAGTTCTTAAGATGCTGGGAAACAAATACATACAGTATAAAGAGTATCTGTTAAAGAGTTTTCAAGCTGAAGATAAAAGTAAGACTCCAAGTGACACATGAACAGATAGGCATTGATGAAGGATGAGAATGACAAAGGATCAACAAAGAAATTCCCAAGTGTCTGCCATATTACACAGGCAACAAAATATATGAAGCCCCTACTTAGAGATGTCTTATATATCAATGTTTCACTGCTGCAACATTTGAGAACTAGTGTACAGATTCAGATGATAATGGATAAGCCCTATCATTGGAGAGAGATTTAAAAAATAATTCATATTTTTTATGTTTCTATCTATCTAATTATCTATATCTCTGATGCCTGTTCCTAACTGGAACTCCTTCAAGGTGGTGGCCATGGCAAGAGTCTCCATAACTAGTGAACTCCAGTGCCAATTCCTAGCCTTTAATGCCTCACCCTTAACAGGCCAATGGCAGAGGTCAACTCTACTGCAGTGTTTGCAGAGGCTCCTACCTAATGTTCCTACCTAATACTCCTACCTAACACTCCTGCCTAAATATTGCTACCTACTACTTCTACCTACTGTTCCTACAAAGAATGAGCTGTGTGAGTTAACTGCTGTCGAGTGTTATGTATGACAAGGAGAGATTGCTTGTTTGTTTTTTCTTTCCTGTGTATGTGTCATCATGCTCCTCCTTATAAAGTTAAAAGCTAAACATCTTGAAGCACAGGTGGAAGTAAGAGAGTGCCCAGAAGCAAAATTCCTAAATTGAAGTGGCAGCCAGGAAGAGTAAAGAAAGAACACCCTTCCCTCAAGATAGTCTGAGGCACACTGAGGCAGGTTGCTGGTGCTCACACCCTTAGAAATACTACTCTCTGACATTAAATGTGCATTTTCACCCTGACAGCATCATATCTTAAATAAATTTTTGCCATGAATTGCCTCTGAAAATACATGGGGGGTGTACAATGTTTTTTGTAGACACTGTATATCTGCACAAACACATACACACCTTAGCCTCGCCTATGCCAAGCATCTATTTTATCAACCAGCCTCTAAGGGATATGGTGAAACTAATACAAAGTCAAGTACTCCTTATGCATTTACTCTATAAAACTCAATCTAAAGTATAAAATTCTGTTATATATATTAAGTATCAGCTGTGTAATGGATGTTTACAATGATCTTGGGTTGAAAAACTGCAAGCAGGACCTGCCAGCAACTTCCAAACTGCCCTCCTACCCACCTCACTAACCACAATTGCCAGGCTCTAACAACTAATCACTTTTTGGAAAATTTTGACTGTTCACAAAGTGTTTACCCCACCTATGTCATGCTAACATACTGCTACGTGACATTACACTGGACAAGAAGAAATACAGTATTAAGCAAGATACACCCAACAGGTAATGTTGGTACCCTTTGGAAAATAAAGGATAAGTATTGGACCAAAACAAAACAAAAGAAGCATGGAAAAGTGATAGAGTATGTGGATGGAACATCACATTGTCTGAGTAGTAAATTTGTGTTAAAAGATTCAAAATTCCATGAGAACGAACATCAGCCTTATGCATAATGAAAAGGTTTTCCAGTTTATAAGTTACACTGAAGTGGAGTTCCATACAATGAGTTTGTGTGTAGTGATGGATGAGTATTCTACTGTCTTAGGTACTGTGCAAAATGTAGCTGTGTTGTGCTCAGTCAAAATTATATTTCATCAATAATGGAGAGCATGATTGAATTCTTT
>JAUUDZ010415898.1:0-14713 GCA_032361705.1 Panulirus versicolor | reverse complement strand
ATTGCTCTTCTCTTTCATTGTTTCTCATCCATGTATACCTGTGTATCATCTTGTGGATCTCATGCAGCTCAGACATCCACAAGATGATTTCATTCTCATTCACTCCAGGCCCTCCCCATTTGCTAGCTATCTCACCAGTTTCTTCACATACCACTTTCGCATTCATATCACCCATTACAACCTCATTTCTCTCATTCTCAAGACTGTTTATGCAGTCATTTAGATGTCTTCAGAAATGCTTCATTTTATCTGTCCCTCATACAGTCACATACCAATGCATAGTCAACAATTCAAATCTTTCCTTTCACCCTCACAATTCTTGACCTATACTATCCATGATCTGTAACACCCTCCCACACTTTCAGTGATAGCAGAATTGTACATCCTCCTTTACATCTTCCCAAATAATTTTCATTCATTCTTATCGGTACAGCTCTTCCTTCCATGTTCTTCCATAACTTGCATTCATCATTTCCATTTTCACTTCATCCACCCTATCCGAGGATATTGGTTTCCCCAATCCCTAGGATATCCAGACTGTAACTTTTAATCTCTACAAGCTCCCTCCCTCAGCGTTCAGTGCCATCACCATCATTTGCTTATCCCTTTTATTTTTTGGCATAACTAGTAGACTCTGGTTCCACTTATTAGACTTTGTGCCTCATCTTTGACAGACTGCTGGCAGAGGGTTACTACAGTGCAGTGTTTCCCAGAGGCAGCAGGGCTCCCAAATTGTCCAGAAAACTAATAAACCCAGAACACCTCAAGTGTTTGTCTGTATTTATAAAGAAAACTACATCTGTTTCTCTGATGGAGTTGGGCAGCCTTATAAACTCCCTAACATCTCACCAAGGTTTCCTCTCCAACTCAGATTTTTTTATTTTTACAAGTTGTTAGAAATTTTTATTTAACCTCACTGTTTCAAAGATAATCAGATAACTATGAAAAAAATAACCTCAAAAGTATGTTTCATCCACCTCTTTTGCTCTGTTAATGTGTATAGAAGTTATGGAGATGTTTCCGCTCCTATGCTAAAATGTGCAGGAGTACAGGCCAAGTGTCAAGTGAGTTGCCACTGCATGCTTTATCTTTCTATTTTACCAACTGAAAATTGTTACTGCTTATTATTGTGTTTTATCTTTTAAGATAAATCTTTTCATTATGATTTTTTAACATCAAGACTAAAAAGTAATTAAATTACTAGACACTCTATTCAGTTGCAGTGTTATTAAAGTCACATTTTGTTAGAAAACCCTCTCGTACCTCATCTTGGTCAACTTTCAGTCCTGTAAGAGTCAGGTCAATGAAATCTCTCCACATGATCTGAAGACAGTTCATTATCATTATCATCAAATAGTTCCGAATCATCTTTTGCTTGGTCTTGTAATTCTAGCTAAATGCCACTCAGTTTCCTTCTTAGAAAACTCACTTTAATATGCTGTCATGGCATGGCTGGATGGTGACTGACTGTGGGGAGAAATTATCATTTACTGCCACTTCCTGCGCCAGCCAGCTTAGCATGCAGCCTAGAGGTGGTTGATGCTTAACTAATTGTCTAGAGGAGGCTCTTGGCCCACATGTATGTCCATCTGGAGACATTATAGGGTTAAGTAGAAAGATAAGATGACAGCTTGAGGGATAACAGCTGTCTGGGGAGACCCATTAAACTTATTTAGGTATAAATGAAGTAAATCATGGCATTGCACCGTCACAGACAGAAACAAGATGCCAGCTTGGGCAAAGCCTGAGCTGTCTGGATTAGCCTATTAAACTTAGTTTAGTTACACATTAGATTAGTTATGAAAGTGCATTGTCATAGGCCACCCATCTGCAAAGTACACAAAGAATACTTGAAGCTGTAAAATATCTTTGCAGATTTATTTCTGTTTAGGTATCAGTGTTATGAAGATTGCTGAATATGAAGCATCTGGCTGTATGGAAAATTTACCATCCACTCGTTCCTGTTTACAAGAAATGATAAATATGTATGAAGAGTTGTGCTTACACACTTTAATGAAATGAATGAACATGCCTATACACATCCAAAATTAATGATAATTAAGTACTTAATCAGTAAAACATTATCAGTGAAATGTGCAGTGATGATATTGTCCTGAAACTGGTGAAAGATATAGAAATATTTTTTAGAGTTCTCAAATGATTGGGTCATTTTTTCTGCAGGAATCAGCCATGAAGTGTACCATTCCAGAGATCTCATGGCACAACAGAGATCCAGTTTTGTCCATAGATGTACAACCTAACCCCCCAGATGGAATATACCGTTTAGCTACAGCTGGGACGGACACTCATGTTGTGGTAGGTGTTTGTCTTAAGTTTCATTTGTTTGGTTTTACTCCTTTTTTTTTGATGAACATTTATGCTTGTTTTTCATTATTTAACAGCATGCAATATTTATTTGTTTATTCTTTTGTAACCATTTCTAACTTTTTATGTGTGAAGGTTTTTATGTCACTCCTTATAGATATCAAGGCAAAAGAGCACTTGATCACTTAGGCTGACATAGATTTTTTTGATGAATTTCAAGGCAAATCCAGTCAACATATTGTGTATGTATGCCTTAATCAAGTACAGTATTTCAGTTCACATTATAGTTCCGCTGTTCATGGCATTCATGAAGCTTAGTGTCAGGATGTATTACCTAATTAAACATACTTGTGCAGATGCATATTTGATTTTTTTTTTTCCAGTCACAGACAAAAGTCCGCATCAAGGCCAGGCTGTCATTAAAATTTAGAGGTTAATAGAATAGAAAAAGACGAGGCAAGGGAAAGTATTTCTGAATTTTAGAGGAAGTGAAAACTTGTCTTTTAAAATGTGCTAGGTCATAATCATTGAGAAAGTCATGAGAGTGTAGAGAGTTCCAAAGCTTTGAGGTGTAGGGAAAGAAACACTTATCAAAATGGCCCACCCTTGGGTTGCCAACAGTCACCTAGTAATCATGTGATGCATCAGCTTGCTGTGTATTGTGTGGTCTAGCTAATGGTGGGACACACAAGCAACCAGCTCTTTGGAGCAAAAACCTTGATGATATGTATAAGCAACCAGCTCTTTGGAGCTAAAACCATGATGATATGTATTGAAGAGTAAAGGTTAACCAACATTTCAGCGTCGGGCAAGTGCATCAAGTTTTAAAGTTAGCCATGGAGAGTTTGTAAGTCTGACTGCTTTTGACTGAACTCCATCATGTAAGGACACAGAGCTAGAACCAACCCGGATGTGCAATCACCTCCATACAAGGATGCATCAATCCTTTGTATATATAGTTCATTGACAGCACATCAACCCCAGTGTACCGCATCGTTCCAGTTCCCTCTCCCTTGCACACCTTTCACCTTTCTGCCTGTTCAGTCCCCAGTCCCTCAAAATCTTTTTCTTCATCCCTCTATCTCCAATTTGGTCTTCTTGTTTCCACCACTTCTGACATATATATCGTCTTTGTCAATTTTTCCTTGCCCATTCTCTCCATATGTCCAAACTTTGTCAATTTTTCCTTGCCCATTCTCTCCATATGTCCAAACCATTTCAGCACACCCTCTTTACCTCTCTCAGCCATGCTCTTTTAATTACCACAAATCTCTCTTACCTTTTCATTACTTACTCTGTCAGACTACCTCACCACATATTGTCCTCAAACATTTCATTTCCGACACATCCATCTCACTCTGCACAGCTATATCTATAGCCCATGCCTCACATCCATACAACATTTTTGGAACCACTTTACCTTTAAACATACCTATTTTTGCCCTCCCAGATAACATTTTCTCTTTCTACACATTCTTCATGCTCCAGCAACCTTTACCCTCTCATCCATCTGTGACTTACTCCTGCTTCCATGGTTCCATTTGATGCCATGCTCACTTCCAAGTATCTAAAACACTTCACTTCCTCCAAGTTTTCTCCATACACACTCAGACCCTAGCTAACTTGTCCCACAACTCTGGTATACCTAATACCCTTGATTTCACTTTCAACTTCCTCCTTTCACATACACTGCCAAACTCAGTTACCAGCTTCTGCAGTTTCTAATGGAATCTGCCACCAGTGCTCAGTAATCAGCAAACAGCATCTGACTCACTTCTCAGGAACTTACATCCCTCACAGACTGCATTCAAGCCCTTCTCTCCAAGATTCTTGCACTTACTTCCGTCACTCCATCCATAAATGAATTGAACAACTGTGGGGACATCATACACCCCTGCCTCAGACCAGCCTTCACTTGAAACCTTTTACTCTCTACTCACACACGCTTTACATCCCTAACAACAGCTTCTCTGCCTCTTGCAGCTTTTCTCATACAGCATATATTCTTAAGACCTTTCACAAGGTATCTTTATCATCCCTGTCATATACTTTGTTAAGATTCATGAATGCCACATACAAATCCATCTCTTTGGTAAAATATTTCTCACACTCTTTCTTTAAAACAGACACTGGATCTACACATCCTTCTTCCATATCTGAAACCACATTACTCCACCCCAATCTGATGCTCCGTAAATGCCTTCACTCTCAATCACTACTTTCCCATGCAGATTGCCAGATACGCTCAACAAACTCATGCCTCTGTAGTTTGAACCCAAATTTTTATACCTCTCACCTTTATACAATGACACTATAGATGCATTCTGCCAATAGTCAAGCACCTCACCATGATCCATACGTGCATCGAAAATCATTACCAATCAACAACACAGTGATTCCCTTCTTTATAGATTTAACTGTGAAATATCATTTTAAATCTTATAGGTTAAAATGTTTTCCTGGGAGCATTACCCCTTACAACCTTAGAATTTCTGTGTCAATTAGTGTCAGTCAGTAGCGCTTTAACTCTTTCATATCTTGTGTTGATGACTCTGTCATTACAATTTGTATTTTATGGTGAATACTTGCAGATTTGGCAATTATGTTTGTTGGACAATGGAGGAGTTAGTGTGGAAGCACTGAGTGACCTCACACGACATAATCGAGCAGTTAATATAGTCCGGTTCTCACCAGATGGAGAGCTCTTGGCTTCAGCTGATGATGGTAAGGGTCTTTCATATCAGTCACATGTAAATAATGTCAGGCAATGTGCACTGTAGGTATCAGTAAAGAAGATACAGTTGAATCTTTTTGTAATGATTTTACTAACATCAGTGCTCATCAGATTACCGCCATTCCCCAATATGTTATGTTTTGCATTTAAGGCAGTTGAGAATTAAGGTGTTTGGGTCAACTTATGATATGTAAGGGCTCATACTTGTGACATATTTAAACAAGGAAATTTATTTCTTTATAGTTTAAATGAATGAAATATTTTCCTTCAAAGAAAAAACGTCACGATATATTAAGGTATTTTTGTATTCCTCATCCATTTCATAATTATGTCATGGCAAAATACTACCGATGTGTTTGGATATACTATGACTGTAAACACACAATGATTTTGATATTGCACAAACACGTAAATTTCTTCAATGTTTTTGTAATAACATAAACCCTCATGATACAATGCCAAACCCAGCTGGTCATGTGGTGCTGATGCAAGCCATACTTTGCTGACCATCATGTCAGTTCTCTGCTAACATTTACCACGTGAGGAAGTATTGTTTGCCTTGCATAATTCTGTACTTATGCCCACATTTACCAGTCATTACTATGTTTTAGCATCCAACAAGTAGCCTTACTGCAGTTGAACCTGCCAATAGGAAAAAGAAGACCTTTAACTTGGAAGATAAGGATAGAATACTAAGTGAATTTGATTGTTGGTCTTGCACTTCAGCAAGTGCTTGTTGTTATGAGGTTTATGATAACCTCATCTTCACCATCTTTCAATCTCTCTGTTTCTCTGATGTCCATTTCCATTTCCTCTGGGAATTTTCTCACAAAGATGTCCACAGCAAAAGAGCCTCCATAATTGGTGAACTCCATGCCACTTCTAAACATTTAGACCCTCACCTTTAAGAGCCTCTGACTGAAGGCAGCTGTTGTGTAATGTTTTCCAAGGCTTTTAGCTAATGTTCCAAGCAATTACTACTTGATATGTGTACCTAATGTTCCAACCTACTATTTCTTCTTAATGCTCCTGCATAATGTTCCTGCCCACTACTTCTACCTAATGCTCCTACCTGATATTTCTGCTTACTACTTCTATCTGTTGATTCTACCATTTTGCTAAGAGGCTGGGCTAGCACTCACCTTAGGAAAATGTAGAGTTACAAAGAATGAGTTGTACAAGTATAAGTGCTCTTAAATGTTATGTGTGAAAAGGAGTGATTTGTGGACAGAATGCTAGCACTCCACATGTGGATGAGGCAGAAAGAAAAGACAGCTTTGTGGATCAGAGAGTGCAGCTGGACACCCACCGAAGTGCTGGCTAACTATGAAGCTGTCACTAACATTCCTGATACCCAGGCAGGCAGTATTAGTAATATACCTCCCTGGTTAGTGGCTTCTTATCAACTGCCACCTATCTAGCCCTTGCACTATCAAAGCCTTTGGGGGGGGGCAAATATTTCAGTGATGGCAGTGCATCTCAAGCTACTGATATGATAAAGCCTTGGGATATACAGAATTTGTGAAAGTATCAGAAATATATCAGTTTATGCCATACAGATTTCCAGAATTTCATTCAGTTGAGCTGGTAGAACAGTGTTCAGTATGAAAAAAGAAAAGATTTGTAGCCATTGAAAAAATTATTTTGCTGTAGTGCTCTCACCAGATCGGCCTCTCAAACAGTGGTACTCATCTTAGTGAAATGATAAACTAAGAGAAGTATTTTTTTCTTTTGAAATGGAAAAATTTCATGAAAGAGTAATAAAACAAGAAGCAAGTGACATAAGCCTTAACTTATTACCAGTTAGAAATAAAAACCATACATTGATGTAAAAGTTAAGGACATGGTATCAGCAATAAAAAAGGTAGTAGGCTGTTGACATCAGCTGCCAAAGGTAATGCTGCCATCCCAAGTCAGGAGTGTTAAAATGGTGCCCAGCATCATCTTACACCTCCATGCTAGGATTGCTGGCCTTACTTTCTGTCTCATCAAATTGAGAGTATGGAGCTGGTCCTGCCATCTTATCCTTACAAGTGCCATACACCTACTCAAAGTTCGTTCTCCCCCCAAGTTCTTTTTCCATCTCATCTACACAATAGTTTGTATATGTACTCACAATAGTGTCCAAAAAACATTTGGCCCCTAGTAATTGGCATCATAGGGTGCTAAGGATCCTTAGGTTTCTGCCTGATTCAGCTGCCATTGAGAGGGAGGGCTCTTGACACTAGTAGTGCTGGCCCCTCCCATAACCTTTCCCTCTTCAGGAGACCTGCTTCTTTCTATTCACTATACCAACATATGTGGTATCTCTAGTAACCTTTTCTGATTAACACCATCTGTCTAGTACCTCTCCTAATATGTTACTTCTTTCTGAGACCCAATAATCTGATGATGATCTTACTAGCCCCTGTCTCATATCCAACTATAATCTCCACTCGCAGTTCTAGTTCAAAGGTGGTGTCTTGTGCTTATTCTAATATCACTACACCAGTGGTATGCCCAGAGAACCTTGGGTCCCCAAACATTTATGTTATCTGGCTCCCACTGCCTTGCCACCTTTCACGTTTTCTCTTCACCATACCACTCTCCATGACTCTCACTTAGCATACCATCACAACCAAAACACCCTACATCTGCCACTCTTATCATCAAACATTTACCATTCCTTCAAAATCCTCACTTCACTGCTATCTGTCATTACTTCCCCTTTTGCCTTCTTCACCGATGTCCCCTTTGTTCTCTTGTCTTTTGCACAGTATTTACCTCCTTCCAAAACATCTCTTTATTCTCTAAAGTTTAATGATACTTTCTCATCACTACTCCCATTTGCCCTTTTTTTCAACCCCTAGACCATCCTTTTGACCTGCCGTTTTCTCATATACATCCCCCAATCATTTGCACTTCCTCCCTATAAGTACTGCCCAAACGACTCTCCTCTGTACTTACTGTGTACCTTACAAACTGTTTGGTTTACAAGGTTTAGTAATGGTTGTACCCCTAAGTGGAGCAAATGACCTTTTTGTGAGAAGTCTTTGTTTTGATTTTTCTCTTACTTAAAAAATGAAAAATCACCTCAGCCTTCTAAGCAGGAACCTAACCACAAAATGATGATTGTAGTGAAAACTGAAAAACAAAATGGTTCAGGAATTGAGAGTTAGAGACATTCAAAACTTTGAAGATGGTAAAATTCAAAGCAGCAGGTTGATAGCTTAAAGGGCTAAAATGGACAGCTTTTTATTGGATAAGCTGTACAGCTCCATGTTTCCAAGAAGGAATAGATTCAATTTTCTGAATAGAGCAAAACAGATGAGTAAGTAAAAGTTCAAAATTGAGAAGCATTCTTTCGTAACTTGTGGAGGGATACCATCTGGTCCTGGCCCATGAGCCTCACTTTTTTCCAGAGAGAGAGAATTGATATGTATGCCTTGAAAGAGATCACAGGGAGGGGAATAGGATTTGTAAGAGGTCTTATAGAGAACAAGGGAATGCTAGATTCATTTATGATGGGAGTTAGAGGAGAAACAAAAAGCAAGAAAAGCTACTTTATCATTGGAAGGGACTATAGTATCGTTGGAATGGGAAAACAAAGGAAACATAGAGATACTCTTGGCCAAAGAACAGAAAGATGTATCTTTGCAAGAAGGGAAGAGGTTGTGACATTTCCTTTGTTTAACAGAATTCTTTATCTCATGAATAACATTATTTACATGTAATGATTTCCTCGAGATGAATGTTTAAGTGCAGTTTAAAAGAAGAGTAAGTCTTGTTAAGATGTACTTTGCTGGGCTATTTGCCTTAATAACCTCAGAAGGGATGTGGATGTAACATATTTGAAGAGGTAGAGGAGATATATGCAACCATTCTTGCAACCAACTGACAAGTCTCTCTTAGGTGCAACCATCAGAAGGGCATGCAACAGTCAAAATAGGATTCTCCCCCAAGATAATAAGTTGTTATTGATAATGTTTCATAATTTTAACCCCACTTTTCTTTTACCACCTAAATCATCAGATCACAAGAGCACTCATAATGACAGTGCCTTTTTTAGGGGGAAATTAAGAAAGGGAGGACCACAGTTGATTTATGATGGCTACATCCTTAGTTTTATATATTTTTTCAGAAAGTGGTCCAAAGTTGAATGTCATAAGGAAGGATAGCATGATTGCACCTCTAATAACAATAGAAACTGAAATGTTTTACCACTTGTATGATTTTTAGCTCTGTTTGACAGAATCGAGGTAAGGGACCTACAGTATTCTTAGTATTGTCAGTTTAGTTGGCATCTTCTAGGCCATGACCACACTCCAATGAGGTTTTGCAGTCAGGTTTTATTTTATGAGTAGAGGCAAGTATTTGATAAATAGTTATCTTTATCTTTGTTTTACTTGTTTTTGAACTGTAACAGCCATGAATAAAAAAATTCCCTAATTGTTTGTTGTATATAGTTTTTATTATGCATTGTTCAAACAGAGGCAGCTGTTATCCTTTGGAAAAAGCAAGACCCATCAGGCTGTGCTGATATATTTGTGGATGATACTGAAAAGGAGAATAAAGAACACTGGACTGTCTTGAAGATGCTGAGAGGCCACTTAGAAGATGTTTATGATCTCTGCTGGTCAAAATGCTCGCAGTTTTTGATTACAGGATCAGTTGATAATACTGCTATTCTTTGGGATGTTGGAAAAGGTATTGTATATATTTTATCAATTTTTGTTGAACCTTGATATCTGTCAGATAGCCAAGATTCAGTATCTGTTCTAGTTTCTTCATTCATTGTTGTAAAACTCTTTTCATAATGATGTAGAAAGCCTAAAGCAGAATTTGTAGATTGTAATGGAAAGATGTTTATAGTTTTTATTTTGTCATGTAAATAAACCATTAGATTTTTCTATGTTATATCTAAATGGGTATTAGTTTTACCTCTTAGTATTTTGATTTGTGATATATGAAAAGATTTACAATTAAGGGCAAATACCCGGTGTCTGCATATCTACATTCACAAGGTTTGAATATCCATACTTTCACAAGCCAGACATATCTAATAAGAGGGAGAGTATCAGCAGTCATAGGATACTAATCATATTTTGAAGTTCCATGCATTGCATTCATTTGCATATGTTTTGGCCAATAACTGGACAAGCAAAAGAGTGTTTGAGATTTGTTTTCTATTCTACCTGACAAGTATATATGATTCAAGTATTCAAGATTATCAAAGACTTTGATAAAGTCTTTCTTCAGCTATTTTAGATTTGTGTGATTTAATTCCTTAATGGACTTTACCAAGACATTTGAATCCACTGGGGAACACCATAGAAAGGTTTTTGAAGCCTGTTTGTAGATGGGGCCTTTGCTTTTGGTGCATTACATTTGATAGCTAGTGAATGGATGTGAGCAAAAGATGCCATTTGTTCATTTGTTCTGGTGCTACCTTGCTAATGCAGGAAGTAGTGAACAAGTATGAATAAATGTTTTATCGATATGGAAGATGCAAATTTATGACCGCTGTCCCCATTTGCTTACTGAAAACAGATGACTGTCAGGAAATGCATAATTTTTTAAGAAAGTGATATGAATTAGTATTCAGTGAGCTAAAAACCACCTTAATGATAAGGACTCACCAGACTTCTCCCTAAACAGTAATCCTCCTGTTCCACATACAAGATATCACCATGTCACCACAGGATTTTGTGAGGGTCATTGAAAGTATGCCCATACACTCTGCCCAGGACTGTTTCCTAGAACTTAAGTCTTCATAAATGAATGCAAAAATATTTATTTCACAATCTCCAAATATCCTTTGGATGTCTAGACCTGGTATCAAACTTAAGAATTTAAAAAAATCCCCCCAAAATACTATAAACTAATAGCACCGACACCACACATTATTGAAATCTTTGAGAGCTCTAAGAGGTGTACTTACCAAATTTGTGGAATTGAACAAAATATAACCCAGGTTAAGATGGTTCCAGGGCAAGAAGATATTGCCTATAACCATTGCATGACCATTATGGTAAGATTGTTGATGCTCTGGAAGATGAACAAAATAGTGATGTGATTTACATAGATTTTGTAAAAGCATTTGATCAATGTGACCATGGTGATGTAGCACATAGAATAAGATGAGAATAAGTGGAAAGATTGGGAGATGGGTACACTTTTTAACTGTCAGATCATAACATGAAATTGTAAGCCAGGCCATTTTCAGTGTCTCCACAGTAAAATCTCAGCCTTCCAAGGAAGTGTGCTTCACCCCTCCTTTGTCTAATTCATGTATCTGACATTGATGCAAACATAAGTCACAGTTTCGTATCACCTGCTGCAGATGAAACTAGAATAAGTATGAGAATCCTGTCAGCAGAGGATGTTGAAATGCTTCAGAGACTCGATCGAAATTTTCCTGTTGGCCCCTAAGAATGAATGAAATCTTCCTGTTGGCTACAAAGAACAACTTGCTTTTTAATGCTGCTAAGTTTCAACTCCTTTAGTATTGGAAAAATGAAGAAATCAGAAATGATATAGAATACCAGATGGAAACAAACACATAAACCAGATGAGTAAAATGAAATGTAATGATGTTTATAAGAATGATAATATCTAACAGCCTAACCTTCAGCAAACAACAAAACTTCAGTTCCCTCTCATGAAGGACTGTAGGATGGATCCTGCTGACATTTAAGACAAGTTAAGAAAAGTCAATGATGATACATTTCAAGGTACTTCCTGGAGTGCAGACATGAATTATGTCATCATCTATACCTGGAAAATTATAGAAGACATGGTTCCCAACTTTAAGCTTAGTACTGATTTATTACTGGCGCAACAAGCATGGAAGACTGAAACTTTTCTCTGAAATCAAAATGTGTAACTTGTAACACCTTAAACATCTGGGTCCTAAGGTCCTTCAACAATTTGCTTAAAGTCATCAGAAACACCATAGGATTCTTAGGAAAGAATTCTGAGAGCTCCCTGGACAGAGTGTACCAGACCAGCCACACTCCCTGGGCCTGTGGGCTGCAGCATCGAGCAGCTTTGTCAACCAGTGATCCAACTCAGCGGCCAGGGTCAAGCCAGGTTTAGGGATAGAAGGCCCCCAAAGACTAAACAAGGTTTCACCAGGGGGAGAGGGTAATTCCTTTCAAATGCAGTATAAGGTGTAATTGTAGAGCTTTCACTTAACCTTCTTGAAATGTCAAGAATTACCCTTTCCAGTAAAGTTTGCAGGAAATATTGAGAACTTTTTATTATATATTATCTTGACCTGTAATAGAATATTAGTCATTTGTACATCTGTAGTTTTCATCTCCGTATGACTTTATCATCTTGCTTTTTGAAACTTCACACCAAAGTGAGTGCTAAATATTCATTCAAAACATTATTTTACAGTAGTGTAGCCATTGGAAGTTCATGTCATTGTATATCAACACACGTTCATTCATATAAATACAGAAAATTGTTCTGTGGAATTTGGTCTCAGGAGAAATTAATGGACTTCTTCTCTTTTTCCAGGTAGAAATACTGGGTTACTTAGTGATCATAAGGGATTTGTTCAAGGTGTAGCATGGGATCCTTTAGGACAGTATGTGGCTACTCTATGCTCAGACAGGTTTGTAGGATGTTTAATCCTTTTTATTTCATTTTTCATTTGTTCATTATTTTTTTATTTCATTTTTGTATCCATATTCTTTTATGGCAAATGCAGGAAAATATTGTAATTACATGTTTGTATAGTCTAGAGACAGTTTTACACTCCTAGGGCCCTGTCACTTGAACATTACCTTCATACAATTTTGTATATGGTTAATGTTTAGTTTGAATTTCGATTAAAGATAGGTATAACACTTATTCATACAACACACAACTCCCACAACATGAACCAAAGCGTTTTTTTATCCTTAAAGAAAAACAAAAAAGCACTTGTTGCTAATATTCACAAATACTGCATGAACATTTCCAATCATGATTTTTTATCCATTGAACATTCAGTCTTGTGTATCAGAAATTTGATTCATTCTTAGAGTGAGAAAACTCATCTTTCTTTTTCATCCTTGTGATTACTGCTTTGAATGGATGACATATTTACCAGATCATCATATGTAGCAATGCATGTCAGTTTTCCATACACAGTATAGTGATAACTTTATTGTGAAAATAGATTATTCAAGGTCATATATAAAATATTGATTTATAAAAAACAGTGGATGTGAGGTTCTGTATGTCATATGGCGGCAATTGAAATTCAGGCTAAGGCCCATGTTGTAGTCATTCGGGGGTTAACCTGTAGTGTATGAGACTCGGTGACTTTTTGGCACTGAATATTAAAAAAAAAAGCATGCCACATGTTGCAAAATACATTAAATGTGTCTACTGGCATGTACTCCTGAAAATAAGTTGTTTTGGCAAGTTTGACCATGGTTTAACCCACCTTAACAGGCATGGGATGAGGGTGGGTATTGTACTAATGCTGTCATTTCTTTTGTTTCAACATTTTTTATTTTTACTTTTTGCACTGCTCATATATTCAAAAGCCATATTTTATATTGTCTTTCCAGTAACTGCTTTATCCCAAGAGCCTGCTTCTAGGTCAGACTTCAGTTTGTATATGTTGAAATGGAGAAGGGTTATATGTGCATTTTTTTTTTTACTCTGCCTTTTTTATTTTACAGAAATGGAATACAAATTATCATTTCAGGTATTGCAGAATATATAATATTAGCACAAAGAAGTTAGTATACAAGATCCACAAAACCACTTTACCTGTTGTGGAAGCAGAGGACAACGTAACAGAAAAGGTATGTTTATGTGATTTGATGACAGGAACTTGAAATATGATTTTTTTTTCTCCTCCTTTAAAGTACCTTGGAGCTTGTAGTGTTGTTAGCATATGTAAATGATTTTGCACTCCCATGGGCAGAATTGTAAATAGGGTCGGGTGATAGTTATATACCTTGTATTTAAAGCAGACAGGGCTACTGCCCTGTCTGCTTTAAATGTTAAAATCTGAATTGAACTTAAATATTTATTTTTGGACAAAAAATATTTAATTTTAGATCTACTTCTGTTGCAAAATTCTTTTATATTGCATAAGTCAAAGCAGAGAGATATCGTAACAACTTAATGGGGAAATTCTTTTACATCTGGGCACTGCTTAACATTGGGATGCTTTCCTGGAAATTACAGCTTAACAGAATCACACATCTTAGGATTCACTTGAATAATTGGTGTGTGTGTGTGTTGCATTCTTGGGGGGGTTGATTTCCCAACCTGATTTTTAGTTAAAATGTGAATTAAATGTCAAAAAACTTACAGTACAGTGTAAGTACTTTATTAATGTAATTGATTAAAGAAATGTAACCCACAGGATATGGTATTTAAGTATGATGTATATGTTAAACAGCATTACAGCATGTTAGAGAGGGAAATTATCCTGAATCTCAGCCCAATCACCCCAGACAGTGCTGGAAATGAGATGTTTGAAGACAATATGTGGTGTTAGGTGGTTTGATCGAGTAAGTAATAATAGGGTAAGAGAGATGTTTGGTAACAAAAAGAGCGTGGTTGAGAGAGCAGAAGAGGGTGCTTTGAAATGGTTTGGTCATATGGAGAGAATGAGTGAGGAAAGATTGACCAAGAGGATATATGTGTCAGAGGTGGAGG
>JAUUDZ010415888.1:0-14713 GCA_032361705.1 Panulirus versicolor | reverse complement strand
TTGGATGAAATCGAGATAGGTTTAAAAAAAAAGTGATTAAATGAACCAGAGCTCCTTATATGTTAGAAGGGATGAATATTAAAAGGCAGTAATGTTTAAGGTAGAGGGGATGATGAATGAATAAAGAATCTTCCACAGCTTTGCTGTCTTAGGAAAATGAGGTCTCCACAAAGAAACTGTGGTAAGCAGCAGCAAGGTACAAGTCACAGGTCCAAGTTTTGGTGGCAGGGATACATTCAGACATTTCATGAGAGCAGAGGCCAGATAACATCTGTAGAGACAAACTTTGTTATTGAAATAAGACAATTTTCCCAAGTCATACATCCTTCCACTTTGGTTTCTTAGCAGTAGAACAGTAAGTGGGTTATTCACAGGCATATTTCATACAGTATTTTGTTGCAAGTTATTACTGAGCAATAAATTTTTTTTCTTTTCTGTTTCTTTTCAGGGCAATGCTATCCATTGGGTTGGTGGAGGGTCAGACACAAACACTGGTCCTTGAAGATGTGTCAGGAGCAGTTCTGAATACAGTGCTGACTTATGTGTACACTGGTCAGGCTACACTCACAGAGCAGAATGTGCAGGATGTTCTAACGCTTGCTGATTACTTTCAAATACATGCACTAAAGAAGTTGTGTTGTTACCACCTTAAGGTAATATTTATTCATGTATATTTATAATTATTCCATTACTAGTTTCAAAGAAAGTGACCTGGTGTTACCCAGGATTCTTACCAGAGGCTCCTGCTGCCCAAGGTTGCACTGTTTTTAGTAGCAGGGATATGTGAACTTTCCAAACATAACTTTAACTCACAGTGCAACCCCATGTAGGCAGAATACACTAAACTTTAACTCACAGTGCAACCCCACATAGGCAGAATACACAAATACTTCCTAAGGTATTCTAGATAAAAAAAAAATCATATTTGACCTGTACACAAAAATGATAAGATTAGATATTAAAGTTAGTAAGCGTATGGAGAAGGAAATACTAAGAAGAATTGTATTATATAACATGTCAATATTTTGTGTCTGAAATTGTTGTATGAAAGTCTCTGTAATTGAGCTTTAACATGACTGGGAAATAAGATACACAAACTTAACAAGGTATATACTGAAGCTGTGTTTTGATAAGCTTCATAGTAACCAATTTCTTTTTTCTTATGTCCCTTGACAGAACCACTTGGTGATGAGAACATGCCTCAGTGTCTATGAGGTTGCAACTCTTCATCGCTGTCATGATCTAGCTGCTGAAGCTTTGGCACTGGCCTGTTCCCAATGCTCAGAGGTACTAATCCAGCCGAGCTTCCTTACACTTCAGCCAGAAACTGTCCTAGTGCTTTTAAAACAGCCATACCTCAATGTTGAGTCCGAGGAAGAGCTTTTACAGGTTTGTACACCTTGTTTGTTCGACTTTTGATAATTTTGTAGCTGATGCATTGGTTTGTACTTGCCATGCTAACAGAGGACAGTTATTTAACCTCATTATCTACACCTCAATGTACTCGATATTTTAGCCAGAGAAAGCAAAACAATGGAAGTATCTTTGAGTATCCTGAAAGGAGAGCAAAAGTACCTATTTAAAGTGTACCTACACGAGAATTTGCCAAATGGCAAATGCTAGTATGTACCACTCTTTGCTTCCATGCACATTACAGTATTATCAATCCTGGGTACATCTAGGTCTTTTTGAACTATATATCAGGTTTTAATTGTTTCTGCAATTGTTCCATGCATGTTTCTTATTTTTCATGGTAGTACATTGAATAGTCTTTCCATCTTTTTTGAATGGGTTTTCATATTTATTTTGTTTGAATCCTTTTTGGTATATTTCAAGGTGATATTAAACACTTTTAAGCTTAGGATATTATTCTTGAAACCCTTAATTTGCTGCTATGCTAGATTATCATGAAATTTATCTTTCTCCTCATATTTCTAGGGTACAGAATTCAAGGTTTTCAGCCTCTGATGATGATTCATACAATTCATCCCTTCATGTTTACTTGTGAAATATATTTTAATCCACTCTAACGTACTCATTTCTGATTGATGAATAACTACATGATACAGTAATATTAAATTCAGAGAGAAAATATTCCGATCCATTAAAAAATGTCATTCATGCACTGGCTTACAAATCATCAAAACTTATACTCTTTTAAAATGTGTAATGCTGCTTTATATTATAAAAGGACCAAATACAATTCTAAATCCAGTTTTATCTGGTACAGTAAATATCTAGGAATACTGTTTGTTAACACTGTACAACTTTGACAGGGCGTAGTATGGTGGGCATCCAAAGACCCTGCTGGGAGGAAGAAGTGGTTACCAGCTTTCATCCAGAAGATCGATTTAGGATATCTGAACAGCCAAGCAAGAATTAAGTGGTTAGCATCTCTAGAGGAAAAACAGCTTTTGTCAGAAGACATAAAACATATCATAACACCTATGGAGATAAATTCTGATGGTACTGAGTACGGCTCTGATGACCAAGAGGAATACATCAAGAAAAAACGACATAATTCACAAGAGGAGGTGGGTAATATGCATGCTCCATGCCCACAGATGATATCATATGGGAGAATGAGTAGGTGTTAATACATTTTTATGGTAACAAACAAGTCATGGGCAGAATATGCCTCTAGCACAGCTGTGTTGGATGAAATCGAGATAGGTTTAAAAAAAAAGTGATTAAATGAACCAGAGCTCCTTATATGTTAGAAGGGATGAATCTTAAAAGGCAGAAATGTTTAAGGTAGAGGGGATGATGAATGAATAAAGAATCTTCCACAGCTTTGCTGTCTTTGGAAAAGGAGGTCTCCACAAAGAAACTATGGCAAGCAGCAGCCAGATACAAGTCACAGGTCCAAATTTTGGTGGCAGGGGATACATTCAGATATTTCATGAAAGCAGAGGCCAAATAACATCTGTAGAGAGCAACATCATCATGGTAGACAGAGAGGGATGGTTTGAGAAAGGTGATGGCTGGAAAATTAACCTTTTATGTACTGATGTCTCAGTATTCATCTTCAAAACATACATTAGTTTACTTTGGAAGCAATATGTGTACAAAGCTTTAAACATTCAATGGTAATCCAGTTCTGGGCCAATAAACAAGTTCAGTGGTTTGAATTATGAGTCAACCTTTCCTGTACATCATTTGGCTTACAAATGCATGTAAGAAATGTAAAAAAAAAATTAACATAATAGGGTACAAACATTTATATGCTAGTAATTGTAGTATGCATCTCAAAGTGCCTTGTGTAGTGGCAATATTGGTTAAGTTCATTATTTGGTGTACATGATTTTAAAGAGCAATAATTTATGAACAAATTATGTAAAAAAAATACAAGATCAAAAAGAGCATCACAAATCCATAATTATCATAGACATTTACACACTAGCAGTAGGATGCATCTCACAACACTTGTTGTAATGATGATGATGATGATGATGATGATGGTATGAGATTTACCATTTGTGTACATAGTATTGAAAAATCCTTTAAAAGCAAATACATGTTAAAGAGAAGATTTAAGACCAAATACAGCATCATAAATCAATAATTAACAAATATGCTTGTGCAGGTGTTAGTATTATATATGTATCTTTCACCTTGGGGTACACCAGCAAGGCTAAACCCATTACACAAGTTTTAATTAGAATGAAGGCTTTTGATTCCACTTTGGCTAGTGAAAAGGTGAAAGAAGATTCACCCCTTAAGTGTTAGCAGTATTCCATACTGAAATGATTAAACCCTTGTATACATGAAATGGTAGCTTACAAGAAAAATAATTACAGCAGATATGCAAGACCCCCAGCATGTAGGAAGATGATTTTGTATTGTTGATTATGCGAGATTTCAAAGATTAGAGTGGAGGATACAGTTATATCAAACATGTTCAAGATGGAAATGAGTGATATTTTAAAAGAGATGTTGGTCAAAATTGCATTTTAATACTATTGAATTGCAACAGGTTTCTGCTTCCCCATCCTGAGATACTGCACAGGGCCAAATTATGAGAGGAGATGTGATCAGTATGAGAAAGTGAATGAGCATGAGTGAGGAAGGAAGAAATGAGGTATGTAGAGTGGAATTATCTGTGTACGATGAATTTGGCTAGATGTTAGAGAGACATGATCATTTATTGAGAGAAGAGGGTAGGTGATATAGGACAGAACCCTGAGGGAAACCACTATTAATAGCATAAGAAGGGGAAATCACTCCATTTCACAATGCCATCTTGATATAAAATGATATAATTAATATCTGGATAGCAAGTGGGCAATGTTGGCTTTACTCTTTTTCCACAGGTTCCATCTTAAATGATTACTTCTCATTGCTACAGTTTTGTCCATACTAAGACTTCTGTCATCTGTCACCTTGCATGGCTATACCTAGTAACTAATTATTGAAAAATTGGTAGAAAACTATTTAAATGTGTTTATCCTCTAAAGAAAATAGGCACATCAATACATCTGTGATTTCTCATTACCCGAGTAGATTTGACATGTACAGTATTCACTGTACTACTCTTTTTGTCAACAGATGATTCATTATCAATATAGATGACTTTTCACATGCAGTGTAAGCACAAACACAACATATCATTTTGGACCTAGACACTAAAGTTGGTCTGAGACAAGGTTTATGTAATTCATCCTAAGTAAATGAAAAATAATAAGGATGGGACAAAGTGAAAGAAGGCCTCAGTATCGTTATCTTACTTGAAATAAACTTCAGGATTCTGTGTATGATAGGGGATTGGGAGTTGACACTGTCCTTAACCTGACACCAAAGTCCCACATATAGTATGCTGGTAAATATTATATCTTTCAAGTGTGGAGATATGGAAATATTCAGCATGCAATTCATATCCTGCAAAAGACCGTAACTAAAATATGCATCTCAACTTAGACACTTCACCTGAAGAAATGCAGAGTTAATAGAGAATGCCAATGATGATTTTTTTTTAGTTAAAAATGAGTGAGATTTTCTTGATAACTCTGAACAGTTCGGTACTACAAGTTAGATGGACCATAAAATATTGTAATGGATATGTATGAAGGAAATATGATTACCAAAGATATATATTACTAAAATTTTTCTAATAAAAATTATCTAAGAGAAGCCATATCTTTGTATCAAGGTACTACTTGTGATTGGTGGAGAGTCTAATGGTCGTTTACTGCGCAATATTGAGTGCTTTGCTGTTGGATATTCCTCATGGCGATGTAGCATACCTGATTTGGTGATTCGACCTGACAGTCGAAATGAGCATCAACTCCAAGTCCTTCCTGTCATGGAGCATGCTAGAGCGTACTGTGCTACCGCTACACATGACAACTTAGTGTACGTTCTAGGTAGGTACTGAATGTGTATCAAGAGTTTTTTACTATGGTATATGAAAAATACTTTATAATGTGTCTGGAGAAATCACTGTTTAATGAATTAGTTTTCTTGTATCTTTAGCATTAAGATTTACGAAGTATTTTTTGATGACTAACCATTTCATTACAGGTGGCCAGACAAATAATACATTCCTCGCCTCCTGCGAGTGCTATAGTGTGTTGACAAACAGCTGGCACCAGCTCTGTGACCTACCATTGTCTGTTCATGGAGGTGCTGCTGCTTTCCTTGATGGTGCTCTATACTTTACTGGTGGAAAGTCCCTTGGAAGATATCAACATGAACTATGGGTAAATACTCTAATCTGATACCATGTACAGTAATTTAGGTTTTTGATTTAGGTTTTTGATGCAAATGCTGTAGACTCTGAATGATGAATAACTGTGTGGTTTTTATTGTTTCGTGATTGATTAGGTTACATGCAGCATATAGAGAAACAAAAGTATGCTCTTGTTTTCTCATTTGGATTTTTCTTAATCTTTGTCTAATTAAGAAACTACACATTTCAAGGTCATACTTTCAGGTAACCTTTCCCAGATTGTCATGATGTTGAGTGATTGATTATTTAGAATTATCTGCCACATCAACAACAGAGGTCATTAGCAGTTGCTTGATAGTGGATGTATGGATGATTAGTTGCTTTGTTGGTGTCATGGCCATGAACAATGGTGTAAATTCTAAAACATAAATAATAGTTTGAAAAAATAACGAAGGTTGAACAGTGTAAATTGAAAATGAAAACTGCCATGTTTAGTTACAATAATAAGGGGGCTTGACCAGGGTGTAATATTGTCGGTAAACTGTAAACCCACTGCAATATTTAGCGTAGTTTCAATCAGTTATTTAATAGTCAAAAAATAGTTGCTTTACTCTGGGAAATCTTCTGGTAGACACAGCAGTTGGTTATACAGTTAAATTTTGTAAACCCAGTTGGGCCTTAAAGAAAAGCATCCATTCCCTATAAAGTTATGACATCTTTTCCCCCCCGTTAAAACTGAAAGTAATAGTATTTATAAAATAATGTGTCTACTGGCATTTGTACCTTGTTCATTATCAAGAAAATTACTACTACTGCTGTGTTACAGAAATACAGAGTAATCTAAATACGACAAACAGGAAATACACATCCTTAAAATTATATATATATAAGTACAGTAAAATAACTTGCTCATGTTTCATTTTCGATGTATTAAATACAATATTGTACTTCTTAATATTACTTCATATTCTACAAATCTAATCTCAGATTTACTTATGCCTCTTCCAGACCTTGTTTTGATTGCTAATGAGCTTCCTAAAGGAACCATACAGTATGAACTTACAACAGGTCTCTCCGTGCATATGTCAGACTCCCATTGATCTTCAAATGTTCTATCAGGTTCCTTAATCACAACTTGCCCAGAACTCATTTGTCCAGAAGCCTGCTGTGTATCAACTCATACCTTCCTAACCCCATTCCTGTATGGTTACTTCTCTTGGAGCTCCCGAATCTTTTAACTGTACACTTTTAAATATCATTTGATTAACATATCTCCAGACAACTCTGTTATCTCTTAGTTCTATCTTACATTACAGAGGTCCTTTTTCTTACTCTAAAACAAATGATACCCAGTAAGTTCCCCAACCATTATAATTCTCCACATACACTTCATCTTATACCCTAAATTCCCTCAAAAGTCTGCCCCTATCAGTATTTTTTGTTCATGTTTCCTTTTTACCCTTACTTTAAGTTTGGTCTCAGTAGGTCAAGGGGTCCCTGTAGATTTCTATCAATTAGCAACTCTGCCGGGGCACTCCCAGTTACAGACTGTGGTGAAGATCTATATCTGAATAAGAACCTAGACAACCTTAAGATATATTCCCTTTACTCACATACACACAGTTTTACAGTGAATCAAGTAGTACAATATTATCTTTCTTGCCTTTACACTTGCAAAGATAATTTTAATAAATTTTTTTACCCAAAACAAAACACAGCTTAGTCACTGGCTGCCAGTCTTTTGACAAGTGCCTGCTTAATCCATGCATAAAAAACTGAAGTGCCTGTGTTCTCACACACTTACAGTGTTCTTTGTGGTGCAAAGGCCTGTCATTTTATATCAAATAAGAGTGCCATCAGCACTGCGTGTGCTAATAGTTCTGGGAAACGCCTTAATATGACTGAAAATTATTTAGAGTATCATGAATATGGGGAGAGTAGCCCCATTTCTGAACAAAAAATGATTCGGGTGACTTTGGAGATACTTCCTTCTAATTCAGACAAGGATTTGCTACTCCCTGAACACTTCCAGGCTAGAGAAATAAGGTAGGCTTCCATGAAATTTGGCTTCTAGTAGACCATCTCCCTCAATTAGATGGTTAAAATGGGAATTTACTGAGCCTACTGTGGTTAGGGTAAAGCACCACAGCTGTGACAAGTATAGTAAGCTGACAGCTTGTAACTCAAGCTGTCAGCTTACTATATATATAACTCAAATCAAGGTAACCAGGGGTGTCCATATTTGGGGACACAGCCCTGATTGACAAGCCAATGAGTCCCCAAGTGTTTATACTTTTATTTTAGTGTCAACGTAATGTATACATTTGAACATCAAAGCATTATATTCAATTCTATTATAATGCAAAGTTTAGTTGATTCCCCTGATTGCACTGTAGAGCTCCCATGAAGACAATTAGAAACCTGTGCATCTTCATTTTCTTTTATGTATACTATTTATTTCAGCTAGAATACCCTTAATTGTTTTAGCATTTTTTAACAGCTGTGCAATAATCTGGAAATGATAATTTGTTACCAGTTATTTTTGCAAGAATACCCCTAATGTTTTCATCCTTCTATTTTACAGCTGTGCAATAACTTCAAAATAATAATTTATATTTATTCATATATTTGTGTATAATTGCCCTAGGACCCCTTTTCCTGCAGTTTCAAGACAGTGCTGCTATCAGTACTTGGGAATTGATGGACTTTTAGAGCAAGTTCTTTAATGAGACAGTATTCCCAGCATCACAGCCTCATCAAAGATGAATTTTCAACTTTTGTAAACTCATGCAGACAGAGTCTGTTAACATCCAATAATTAATGTGAAAACCAAAGCAACATGCAAATTTTCAAATTACTTCGGTCTTGTCTCTGAATTCTAAATTGTAGAGATGGAATATATACCATACATGACATGGGCAGGTATAAAATCATAAAAATATATGCAAGATCTTAACTTTATAACTTACCAAATGACTTATTAAAGAAATATATAAATTCTTTTTCCTGCTATATGAATGGGAGGTCAAGGGATGAAACCTGTTTCTCCTATCTACAATAAAACTCTTGAAGTGTGGGATAATCTAAAATGCTGAATCTTATAGTTCTTCATTGGGCATTTCAATCAAATTATACTGAAATATAATAAACTATAAAATCAAAGATAAGACACTGAAACCAGACAATAGTCAAAGAACTAAAACAAAAAGATACGAGCTAATAACTGCAGTATCAAAATTAATACACCTAAGAAAAGGAAGAGAAATACGTTAAGTTTCAGAAATAGTTTTTACACATTACTGTCTTTGTTGTGATGGTAAAGATCATTAACATTTAAAGAAAAAAAATGAAAATATAAGTAATAATATATTACTATTTTTACTGTGATAGTAAAGATTATCCTCTTTTTAAGGTTTATGATAACAATCGTGACTGTTGGGTGGCACGCACATCTCTAAGTAGAGGGCGAGGCCACTTAGGAATGGCTGCTCTCCATGGTTCACTCTATGCTGTAGGGGGTGTGGGCTGTGTTGGAGGGGCGAGTCAAGTTCTTGCATCTTGTGAGAAATTTGATCCTGGATCTGATATGTGGGTGCCCATTGGTAAGTGATCCAAATTTTAAGAAAATATCAAAAGTATATATTTAACTCATGTATATAAAGATACATATTGGGTTTATGTTCTTCCACAATCGTTTTTGATGATATATGGGTGCTTATGCTGTGTTAGTTTTGTTAATACTAGAAGCATTTATCTATGAAAGAATGAGAAATATACTCCAGAGAACCAACTTAAAATTACTACATGTTGTGAATAACAGAATAGGTTCAGCTTACTGAAATGGTCTGGAGACATGGAAAGAATGGATGAAGACTGACATTCAGTAGTAAAGTGAGACAGGTTGGAAATGATATTTTTGGGTACCACAGATTGAGCAGAGGGGCAAAGTAAGGAAATACTGTGCATCACTGCATGAAAAAAATGCTAATGCTCTCTGTTGTTCAGTCTTTACACAATAAGCACTTATATGAACACATCTTGAGGATAATCTGACAGCATGAAAAAGTAGGCCAAAGTCCAATACATCATGAACTTACTTGATATATAAAGCATAACTTTTGTGAGGATTAGCAGTACATCACGCCCAATTTCATTGAGCATTTTTAGTATATGAAGACAGAGTGCATATATTTATGAATGAGAAAAATTCAACTTCATTTATGTGTATCACACTGACCAATTTTTCCACCTTATCTAGCACCCCTAGCTCAAGCTCGGGCTTACTTGGGTGTGGCCGTGATTCATGACCAGTTGTATGCTATTGGGGGTTATGATGGTTCAAGATGGTTGAATTCTGTTGAGAGATATGATCCTCTGCGTGACCAATGGACCACAGGTGAGTGACTCATATTCAGAACAAAATCCGTAAGTGCATATCAAGTCATTCTGTTGAAATATTCTAACACCGAATTTGACACATAATACATATGCTTGTTTAATTCATACAAGTGTTGCAATTTCCATTTTGTTCCATCATGGTTCAGCTATTCCCTCATCTCATTCTCAATGTGTGAAATGCTGTAGCCTTAAAAAACATGAAATGTACTCCTACAAATGTTTCAGGTTGGTCGTCCATATCACCATTTACATTCATGTACACATTACTCCTGTTACCAACAATTCAGGAGAACTGTAAAGGAGACAAACTGTCTGCTTATAAAACTGAATTGCACTAAGTATACGGCTAAGGATAAGTTCAGGAAGCTGTTCACAATGTAAATCAAGCTAATATTAGAATATTCTTAATTTTGTTCATGTCACATAAAAAAAAACACAAGAACTAGTAGAGAAGGCCCAGAGAAAGACAACAAAGATGGGTCTTGAAATAAGCATGCTGAGTTATAGTGAGAGATTAGAGGCCGTAATAATTTTGCTCGCTCTGAATAAGAAAAGAAAGAGGGGAGACTTAATGACTATCTTCAAGTTCCTAAATTAGTTTGAGAGTAACAATGAACAGTTCTTCAAAGAATGCAAAGACAGAGCAACTGGAGGTCAAAACTGGAAATATAGTATAACTTGTAAGAAAAGACATAAAAAAGAACTTTACTAGTACAGTATCAGAGTAATGTATGAATGGAATAAGTTGAGAGATGAAACTGTGAACTATACAAAAATGGAGAGAGTTCAAGAGATAGGATTCTGCAAGTGCAAAACTTTCTCCATTTACACAAACTGGAAATTACACAGTGAAATACTTTTGAGTTTTACAAAATATTTTGTTAAAGTGATTAATACTCTTCTAAGTACTTTCATGGTTTGCAGTGTCATCAATGATCAGTGCTCGTAGCAGTTTTGGTGTGACTGTCAGTCATGGACGTATCTACTGTTTAGGTGGGTTCAGTGGCGAGTCCAACCTTAACACAGTTGAGAAATACAACCCCCGCACCAACATGTGGCACTGTGTCCAGTCTATGCAGCTTCGACGTTATGGATTAGTGGCTGCCACTGTCTATGTCCCAGGGTCTACAAGAAGGTAACAGATGGTATCAACATTCCTATAGCTTCAAGGTGTATCAGTAGAAAAACTTAGTCTAGGATCTCTAAATTAAGTATCTGACACTTTCACCTTGTCTAATACTTCACAAATGTAGAAGCTAGAATTTAACGGTCATGGATGTTATCTCTTGATAAATGAACAGCAGTAAACCAAGATGTTTGTATGTTTAATCTCATATTGCTAATAGCACTGTGGGTTAATTATGCTACAAAGATGCAAGTTAATAAAATCAGTAACCACAGGACCTGCAGCCGAAATATCTAGTACACTCAGAGGTTTACCAATTTATCAAGCAGCATGGCCCACAAAGTACAGGAGAAACAGCTTTTCCTACAAATATCAAGGATTGTGCGGAAGCATTCACCAACTACATTAATGGACTCAGGGATCTGTACCATCTTATCTTTGGCATTCAATTGCTGGGTGAGAGTATAACAGAATATTGTCATTGTATTATCAAAGTTGAAGGGCTGGAACATTCAATTGCTAATTGCTAAGACTACATATGGATATGTTATCTTATATTTGCATACTGATGTGGGTTCTGCAGGTATAACAACTGTCAGTATTCAGTTGTGGATCTTACATTATAAACTATAGAGTGGCCCAGGGATATCTAACAGTTCTTTCTGGTGCTGAGTATAACTCAAAACATATCTTGACTTCTGCAACAGTTGAAGTGTTAGGCATGTTGATATACAGTGATCATTTGAACTGTTAAATCAACTTCCTCAAATACATATTTCATTTTCTGGAATGCTTCTAGGGCTTGAAATTATTCCAGTATTATTTATAGATATTAGTAGACCATTTGGTTCATAATTTAAAAATATTTAGTTATCTACCTTATACTCATAATGTGAAGTTTTTCTGTAAAAAATAGAATTGTTGAATTTTTAAAAGGTTTCAGTAAGCACTTCCCTGTATTCACTTAAACTTACATATTTCATCCACAGTTACTAAATACAGATTGTGTTTAACCACGAGTTATCTAATGAAATTTTAATAAAAGAACCAGTTTCATGTAAAATCTTCATCTGTAGAAATAACTATAATTTAAACCGCTAGTATGTATTTATACCAGGTAGTTATAATCAATCTTGTGAACTAGCCCTATTTGTCTCCGTATGAGACTGATAATGTGGCGAGCGAGCATAATCATAATTATTGACATCCTATATTACTTAGTATCAACAAGACTTTCTGTAGTTAAATTTGTGTAATAATTTGAACTTCTTTCTATAAGTTTGAATAAAGGAAAAATGCTTCACATTCTAAAACATTAATATATTTAAATCACGAAACGAATTTTAGCATCAAAAGTTCCATATAAAATGGATGATTAATTTATAAAGATGTCATTCAGCATGTTAACAGGGGCTGTTATAAAAAAAAATTAAAGGGTAATGCTATATCTCTGTCCGGTGCATACTATTATTTCATGCTCCTAAGTATATTGGTATGTAATTGGTTTTAAATGACATTTGAGAGTATTAATGCAAAAATTACAGAGATGTGTGCAATTATCCATGTAAAAGTTTCATAATGTTCTCAACCAGGAATTTTAAATGCAAGAGAGAAATGTGAACATAATAGCAACAAAATTACATGCATCTTGTGATAAAGCATTTGGTTATTTAGAAGTCAACCAGAGTATTGCAGCTAATTCAACACTCCATAGGAAGTTTACAATTCAGTTTCTTACTTTCTGATTATCATCAAACTAATGGGAATCCCCAACTTACAAATTGCTTTTCCCCCCTGTTCATAACTTAAATTACTTGGCAATCAGACAATATAAGGAAGTGATAGTAATATGCATAAAATTAGAATAAATAGCTTTACCTAACAGTAAGAATCAAATACTAACAGTAAGAATCAAATACTGTAGGGAATAAAACATCTTATAAAGCAACATTTACTGAAAATAATGCATATTTAAGTAGTTCCACAGCTCATATGAGCAATTGATCATATGCCAGACTAGCAATTAAACTATTTTCTGGGGCTCATTCATAAATACCACTGTTCATAAGTCGGGGACTTCCAGTACCTCATTTCTGTATTTTTTTCTAAAATTGATAATGACTACAGTAAGTTTTCACAAGTTATGTTATCACTGGGCACATGTAATATTCATAGCAGCTATTCTAGACTTTATATTCTATATTTCTACTATCTGATGTGCATCTGTAAGGTTTTAAAATGAATCATGTCTCCCTCTTTCATGTAAATGTTCAGTGAATCAGTACTCCGTGTATATGTTTATCAGAGACTCAAATGCAATGCTCAGCAAAACTTTTCAGGAAAACAGCATATTGTAAATTGTTGTGTATATTTAGTGTACAGTTATAATTCCAAATAATTTTTAAGTTATTTAATGTTTTATACATTTTGCATTTTTTTATCATAATTGTAAATCCCCTGTAAACTCATAACAGTTTCAAATAGAAATTACATTTTAAGCCTTCCACCAGTCTACTTCTTGCTGAATCAACATACAAATTCTGTATAGAATATCCTAGTTATATGTCTTCTGTAAATAAGAATATGCAATAGAGTTCATAAAATCAAAAGGAGGATGTCCTGCAGACATTTTCATATAGTTTGAGAAGAATACTAAAAATTATAACTGCACCCTTAACATGTATAAAGTTATATGACTTTTTATGAATTATGTAGATAACAGAAAAATGGTCGTATAAAGCATTTTTCATTTTTGTTTATATGTAAAGGACCAAACTTTAAAGAAAAAATACTGCTATACATTCAGTTCAAGATCAACGCAACTGCAAAATGTTCAGGCAAACAGCTATCATATGACCTCTTCTAACAGTTCAGCAGTGAGACAGATTGGCTATAAGAATCTAAGCAAGGTAGAATCATATATAACACTCAGGTATCCAGTGGATGCAATAAGCCATTTCTACCTTCAGTACGTCTTTTAAAACCAATACATTTTTCACAGTTCAGTAGAAGTGATTCTTTTGGGGTGTCTATAATTGATAAGTTCTTTCTGATTAAGTATAATATCACATTATTCAATGCTTTCCATCATTTGATAAAATCCCGATTAATAAAAATAATTGTTTTCATCCGTTTAAAAGTATAGATAACATGATGAGTTATCTATATGAGTTATAATTTGACAAATACAAGTAAATGTGAAGAAAGAGCAATAGGAGAGATACATTAAACTTAAAAATACACAGAGTAGTAACAAGGACAAGAAAGCTAAGGAGGCATTGTGAACAACTTTGAATACCACAAAAGAAACCTAGTTAATAGATTAAATGTTATGTCATATTACATTTAATTTCACAGTAACTATATTTTATTATATACTTTGTCACTGTCTCCCACGTTAGTGAGGTAGCGCAATGAAACAGATGAAAGAATGGCCCAACCCATCCACATACACATGTATATACATACACGTCCACACATGCAAATATACATACCTATACATCTCAATGTATACATATATA
>JAUUDZ010415877.1:0-14713 GCA_032361705.1 Panulirus versicolor | reverse complement strand
TGCAGTTTCTCACATGAATCAGCCACCAGCGCTGTATCATCAGCGAACAACAACTGACTCACTTCCCAAGCTCTCATGCACAACAGACTGCATACTTGCCCCTCTTTCCAAAACTCTTGCATTCACCTCCCTAACAAATTAAGTATCTTTCCATTTCAAAAAAATTCTTGGCTGAATTCATATGATTGCATATGAAAAATCTTCAAACATTATCTCAAAGGATCATTTGCACATTTCCACCTATCAAAGTTTTATTAGCAACACTAAAAGCATTTGCTAAAGAATTTTATATATTGGCTTTTCTATATATGTGCTTGAAAAGAAGAAGGCTTACTTTAGCATGTTTATGTTTGGAACAAAATAGGAAAGCAAGAAAAAATTATGGATGACAGAATCCCATATATGTGTATATGAAATGTCTGTTCTCTTTTTCCACTAATTTCATCAGCCACATTCATAGTACAGTCCCAAATCATTAGACTGTTCTTTTCCTTAAAGTTTATTAATCCATTGTATATTATATTTGCCTTCATAACTTATGTTGAATGCTTTTAACTGGTTAATGCTACTTTGCTTTAGATTGAGGCAGAGACATTACGTAATCTCATTGTATTATCTTTTTCTGCTTCTTTAGTCAGAAGAAGTTGATAGTGTGGCTGCGTCTCATTTTCCGGACACAGTTATTAACAGAGAACTATTACCAGCCTTGGAGTTATGTCAGCAAAACTGGTATGTATTCTATATTATTTTTTGTAACTGGTATTGACATACAGAGATGTACTGGCTTGTTAGAGAGTTCCACATTGTTGGTAACCATTTAGTGTGAAATCGTGTTGTGAAACCCTTCCTCAGGTAACCAGTGGGTGAAAACTCCTTCACAGAGGTGAAGATTCCTTCAGGAGGCACATTATCTTGACTTACTGGCAAGGCAGCAGGACTCAATGGTGTTACAATTGAATTAAGAAAGGGGACTGTTGTTGATTGGTTGGTAAAGATATTATTTATTGTTTGTATTGATCATGGTGATGTACCTAAGGATTGGCAGAATGTATATATAGTGCCACTGTACAAAGGCAAAGGAGATAAAGGTGAGTGTTCAAACTACAAGGGTATATCTTTTGAGTATACCTGATAAGTTGTAGGGAGGATATTGATTGAGAGGGTGAAGGCATGTATAGAGCATCAAATTAGGGAGAAGCAATGTAATTTCAGAAGTGGTTGCCTTAAAGAATGCATGTTAGAAGTACTTATAAAAACAGACGGATTTGTATATGACATCTATGGATATGGGGAAGGCATATGATAGGGTTGATAGAGATGCTGTATGGAAGGCCTAAAGAATATATGGTGTGGGAGGAAAGCTACTGGAAGCAGTGAGAACTTTTTATCATGGGTGTAAGATGTATGTATGAGTAGGGAGAGAGGAGAGTGAATGGTTCCAAGTGAAGGTTGCTCTGTGGCACAGGTGTCAGGTGTTACCATGGTTGTTTGATTTGTTCATGGATGGGGTGGTGAGGGAGGTAAATGCAAGTCTTAAAGAGAGGGGCAAGAATGCAGTGTGGGGGGATGAGAGGGCCTGGGAGGTGAGTCATTTGTTTGTTAATACAGCACTGGTGGCTGATTTAAGTGCAGAACTGCAGAAGTTGGTGACTGAGTTTGGAAGGGTGTGTGAAAGGAGAAATTACAGAGTGAATGTGAATAATGGCAAGGTTATTAGGTTCAGCAGGGTTGAGGAACAAGTTGTTTAGGATGTAAGTTTTAATGGAGAAAAATTGGAGGAAGTTAAATGCTTTAGATATGTGGGAGTGGACATGGCAGTGAATGGAACCATGGAAGTCGGAGTGAATCATAGGATGGTGGAGGGAGCAAAGGTTCTGGGAGCACTGAAGAATTTATAGAAAGAGAGAATGTTATGTGGGAGGACAAAAATGGGTATATTTGAAGAAGCTTAGGGTATGTTGAAATGGTTTGGACATATGGAGAGATTGAGTGAAGAAATGTTGACAAAGGGGATTTTGTCAAAAGTGGAGGGAACAAGAAGAATGGAGAGACCAAATTGGAGATGGAAGGATGGAAAGAGAAAGATTTTGAGTGATCTAGGCGTAAACATGCAGAAGGGTGAAAAGCATGCACTGAATAGAGTTGATTGGAACTGTGTGGTATACTGGGGTCAACTTGCTGTTAGTGGACTGAAGCATGGCATGTGAGGCATCCTGGGTAAACCATGGAAAGATGTGTGGGTCTGGCTGTGAATAGGGAGCTGTGATTTTGGTGCATTACTTATGACAGTTTGAGTACGGATGTGAGCGGATGCAGCCTTTCTTCTGTTTCCTGGTGCTACCTAGCTGACTCAGTGGGCAGCAATCAGGTGTGGGAGAGAAGAAAATGTATATGTTATTATTTTTTCTTTTGTGTCTATGCTGTTTTATTTGGAGTGGGATGGTGATGGGAATGTATGATGGTGAACAAGTTTGAATATTTGTGTGTATATATGCAGGTTATCTGTGGGAAAATTAAACATGATAAGTTCCCAAGTTCACTTTCGTGTAATGATCACATCAGCAGGGGAGGTACAAGAGTGAGATATAGAACAATCAGTTGATACACAAGGAAGAGATGTAGCTAGGATGCCATTGGTGGTGTTTGGATTGGTGCGTTTGAGTCTAGCAACATGAGTGTCATAAAACTTTATTATTTGGACAATAATAGGATCTGTTTACAAATATTTTCTTCAGTAAAGCTATCCAATTTTCTTTGTGTATTTGATAGTAGCAGATTCAGTGATATTTCTCATGGTAAAGAACTTGTCCTACAAACAACTAAACAAGGATTCATTGTGTTCCTTAAGTTATGGATTAAGCTTTGTATGCTCTAACAAAGAAGTTGACTGTGTCAATATTACAATGTTATTCTGTAATTTAGAAAAGCACAGTAAATTATCTGTTGATGAAGTTAACATTTGTAAAGGTTTAGTGTATGCCAGTTTGTCAGAACCAGTGGTTCCTAATTATCCAAAAAGGTTTATTAGTGCTATTAACATTTTGAAAAAAGATATTGTCATACATATTACTAAAGCAGATAAGGCTAACACAGTTGTGATTATGGACAAAGGTAATTATATATGAAAATGAATGATTTTTTTAAGTGGTGATACAACATACTTTAAATTCAAGAAGGATCCCCTAGAAGCAGATAATTTTCACTTTAATAAAAAACTGAAGTTGTTGCTGAAAGGTAATGATTCTTTCATCAAAAGGTTTTCATCTTTGTCCCTTTCATTTTCATATATGTATGGACATCAAAACACATTAGCTAGATTTTCCAGCAAGACCCAAAGTATTATCAAAATGGTTAGTTTATTAAGCCCATTAGTGGACGTCAAATTCTGAAATCGTGAACAATGTAAATTTAGTTAACAAGCTTAATGATATCCATGTTGATTTTTATTTCAAACTAGTTGTTTCTGGTGTTTCATCTTTGTTCACAAAAGTTTCAGATGATGACCTCTTATAATATTTGATTGATGTCTTAGATAATATTGATTTACCTGTTTCAGATTGAGTTTTTATTGAATTGATAAAATTGTGTATAAAAGTCTGTGTATTTCAATTTGACGTAGAACATTATGCTCAGAAATTTGTAATGGCAAAGGGTAACCCTCTTTCACCACTATTAAGTAATCTTTACATGGAATTTTTTGAATTGGAATTACTAAGGGATACCTCACCCTCTAATGCAATTTGGTTTAGGTATGTAGATGATGTTCTTTGTGTTTAGCCAACAAACGAAAATTTACAAACATTTTCCCCTTACCAACATGACAGAGTTAAATTATCATCATTCCAGTCTATGTTCCTTAGGGCATTACGTATATGCAGTCCAGAATTTATTGATGATGAGTTTGAGAGGATATACCCTATTGGATCCAGTTTAAAGTATCTTAGATCTTGCATTGATAAATCACTTAAGTTGGCAATGAAATCATTTTATAGAGTTAAACCCAAACCTCTCCTTGATACCAAAAATCTTTTAGTTCTCCCTTTTAGTGATAATTTTACATTACTTCCAAGGTTGCTTAAATCCTTTGATATAAATGTAGCCTTCAGCAGTATCAATACTATAAAGAATATCTTAATCAGGAACTCATCAGAAAGTTTTGATGGCTGTGTTTATAGAGAGCCATGCAAAAATTTTAATGTTTGATGTTGGGCAGACTGGTAAGGATCTTTATGTTAGACTTAAGCAGTATGATTATAGTACAAATGCTCCCCAACTTTTGACCTGTGTGACTTACAACTATCCCTACATATGAACAGAAAAAATATGAAATAAGAAATGTAGATAAATATAAGAATTATGCTTAGTTGTACATCCACCAGTGCTAACGGCTGCATGCATACGATAATAAGAGTAAGTGAACTTGGAAAGAAGACTTGTATGAAGAAATACTAGGAGAGATTGAGGGTAGAATGGCAAAAGGTGAGAGCAAATGAAGTGAGGGGAGTGAGTGAGAAATAGGATGTATTTGGGGAAGCAGTGATGGTATGTGCAAGAGATGCATGTGGCATGAGAAAAGTGGGAGATGGGCAAATTAGAAGGGGTAGTGAACAGTGGGATGAAGAAATAAAGTAGTTAGTGAAAGAGAAAAGAGAGTTGTTTGGACATTACTAACAAGGAAGGAGTGCAGATGACTGGGAGATGTATAAGAGAAAGCAGCATGAGGTCAAGAGGAAGGTGCAAGTGTTAAAAAAGAGGGCAAATGAGAGTTGGGGTGAGAGAGAGAGAGAGAGTATCATTAAACTTTAGGGAGAATGATAAGATATTTTGGAAGGAGATAGGTAATGTGTGAAAGACAAGAGAACAAATGGGAACATCAGTGAAGGGGGTAAGGGGGGAAGTGATAACAGGTAGTGATGGAGTGAGGAGGAGATGGAGTTAGTGTTTTGAAGGATTGTTGAATGTGTTTGATGATAGGGTGGCAGATGTAGGGTGTTTTGTCAGGGTGGTGTGCAAAGTGAGAGAGCAAAAGATGAAATCCAGCAAGGCAGTGGGAGTACATGGTATTGCAGCTGAATTGATTAAGATCCTTGCATGCCTCTCACTCTCCTGTATGTTCAGGCTCCAATCACTCAAAATTGTTTCCACTCCATCCTTCCACCTTCAATTTGCTCTGCTTCTCCTTGTTCCCTCCACCTCCGACATATATATCCTCTTTGTCAACCCTTCCTCACTCATTCTCTCCATATGTCCAAACCATTTCAACACAACCCTCTTCTGCTCTCTCAACCACACCATTTTTATTACCACACATCTCTCTAACCCTTTCATTACTTACTTGATCAAACCACCCCATACCACTTATTGTCCTCAAACATTTCATGCCCAACACATCCCCCCTCCTCCGTACAACCATATCTTTAGCCCATGCTTCGCAACCATATAATATTGTTGGCACTCCTATTCCTTCAATAATATTGTTGGAACTACTATTCCTTCAAACATATCCATTTTTGCTCTAAGATAATGTTCTCTCTTTCCACACATTCTTCATCATTCCCAGAATCTTTGCCCCCTCCCCCACCTTGTGACCCACTTCCACTTCCATGGTTCCATTAGCTCCTAAGGCAACTCCCAAATATCTAAAACACTACACTTCCAATTTTTCCTCATTCAAACTTACATCCCAATTTACTTGTTCCTCAACCCAACTGAACCTAATAACCATGCTCTTATTCACATTCACTCTCAACTTTCTCCTTTTGCACGCTTTTCCAGACTCAGTCACCAACTTTTGCAGCTTTTCCCTCAAATTGGCCACCAGAGCTACATCATCAGCAAACAACTGACTTATGTTCCAGGCCCTCTCATTCCCAATAAACTGCATACTCACCTCTCTTTCCTAACCACCCCATCCATAAGCAAATTACACACCCCTGCTGCAGACCGACTTTCACTGGTAACCAATCACTCTCTCTTCCTACTTGTACACATGCATTATATCCTTGATTAAAATTTTCACTACTTCTAGCAGCTTACCTCCCTCACCACATACTCTTAAGACCTTTTACAAAGGATCTCTATCAACCCTATCATATGCTTTCTCCAGATTCATAAATGCTACATACAAATCCATCTTTTTTCAAAGTATTTCTTACAAATTCTTCAAAGCAAACACCTGATCCACACATCCTCTACCACTTATGAAACCACACTGCTCTTCCCCAATCTGATACTCTGTGCATACTTTCACCCTCTCAATCAATATCCTCCCATATAATTTCCCAGGAATACTCAACAAACTTATACCTCAGTAATTTGAGCATTAACCTTTATCCCCTTTGCCTTTGTACAATGGCACTATGCATGCATTCTGCCAATGTATATATAAGAAGTAAAATTGAATACTGCTGTATTGTGTGGTCACCAGTGAAATAATTGGAAATATTATAGTGAATTCTGAAGCTTCGTGAGCAGAATCACGAGGATGGAACGTATGAACTATGATGAAGGGCTGGAAGAGATCCTGTTATATAACCTATCAAATGGAGATAGTATATGATCTATGTCTCTCAACAAAGTGAAGGTATCAACGAAAATGTGTTAAAGGTAAAAACCTATTGACAGGGAAGATAAATTAAGTCTTCAAGAACACATGGAACACATTGAAAATCAATCAGATAGAAATACAAAGCTGACTATTATTTGGTATCCAGTCAAGAGAAATAAGAAACATACATGGAAAAGTTACAGAGACATTTAAAAGAAAACTTGGTGTGTGGCTGAAATCGGTCTCAGATATGTAATGCATATGGCAGCTAAGAAGAACAGTTTTATTCAAGCAAGACAGGCAGTGAGCACTTCCTGTTAGCCCTGCCATTTTGGCAAAATTTTGTTGCAGGTTCTTGTAGGCTGGTAGGTACTCTCTCTCATCATATTCCCTGATACTGATGCCCTTTTGGAGTTTTATAAATGAAGAGGATGTGGTCTTATGTTTCAACCTGCACTATGAGGTTCTCGGGTAAGATTTGATTATAAGTTGTATGCCTTCACTTATTGTGTGAGGATTGTAGACAGTGACCATGTTCCACATTAAGATTGTTTGTAATTAGTTATAATATGGTTTTGAATATACTTTAATAAGTTTACCACTTATTTCCTTCATCCTTTCAAATGTTATGAGTTTGCTGAGACCCCTAGATCGGATAATCCATGGAAGTCTAGAACACTACTGACTCATAAACCTCACAGTGGTGGTGGGTCAAGTGCTTCTGATGCTCTCCCAAGGGAGTATGGTTCTAATGTCCATCTGATGAGGTATCAATATGATGCTTCTTCTAGGAGGGGGCATCATTTGGATGCTTCTCCTAGGCGGGTGCCTTTCTGGTGTTCCCTCCTGAGCATCCTTTAGGTATTCCCACACGAGCATCCTTTGGGGGCTCCCTCTGGGTTGAATCCTTTGGGCACACACCTGAAAGAATGCTCATCTAGTGCTTCTAGGATCCAAAAATCTTTTCTTTCTTTCATACTATTCCCCATTTCCCACATTAGTGAGGCAGCGTTAAGAACAGAGGACTGGGTCTTTGAGGGAATATCCTCACCTGGCCACCTTCTCTGTTCCTTCTTTTTGGGGAAAAAAAAAAAATTTATATATATTTATCATTCTTGATTGCTGTTTCCTGTGTCAGCAAGGTAGCACCAAGAAACATATGAAGAATGGCCAATCCACTCACATAAATATACATAAATGCCCATACACATACAAATACATATATATCAACATACACACATATACATATAAACACTTGTACATATTCACACTTGCTTGTGCTTGTCCACTCCTGGCACCACCCCACCCCACAGGAAACAGCATCCCTAACCCCTGCTTCAGCAAGATAGCACCAGGAAAGCAGACAAAAAAGGCCACATTTGTTCACGCTCAGTCTCTAGCTGTCATGTGTAATGCACAAAAACCGCAGCTCCCTATCCACATCCAGGCCCCACAGACCTTTCCATGGTTTACCCCAGACATTTCACATGCCCTGGTTCAGTCCATTGACAACACATCGACCCCAGTATACCACATCATTGCAATTCACTCTAGTCCTTGCACACCTCTCACCCCCCTGTATGTTCAAGCCCCAATTGCTAAAAATCTTTTTCTTTCCATCCATCCTTCCACCTTGTACATACTAATGCTTACATAAAAAAAAAGAATTGTAAGAGAAAATGAGTATTGCTGGCCTTTAAATGCTGTTCAGTTTTCTTGGTAAATGCGGCCTTTCTGTAGAGTATGCAAATGTGTAACCTCTTTCATGATAGAGAGGGATGTACAGAAAAGGGTAATACATCTTATGCCTTATGAATAAGCAAAAGAAAATGCAGCTCATAGAGCAGCTGTTCTTGGTGCAAGAATAGGAAAACAGGTTGGGGAAGAGTACTGTGATGCTGCTTCAGGAAAGTCATTGACTGATCTTTTTACAGCTGTAGGAGGAAGGTATTGCCGAAGTACCATGGTTGTGCTGTAGGATAAACATGGTGTTGCTGAGTTCCATAAGTACTGCAATGAGGTTACACCGAAGTCCTGCTGAAAGGTGTGAGAAATGAGTCACACACTGAATAGGGTTAACGATGACTTGGTCCCACATAGCTCCTGCTATGTTCCTTCTGTTGAAGTCCAGTTCTGTCTTACTTGTTCTCTCAAGCCTTCAGGGCTGGCTTCATGTTCTTTCTAGGCTTTTGGGATGGCCTTATTTCCTACCTAGTCTTTTGGGTAGTGTTCTGTCCTAACAAGTCTTCCAGGTTGGTGTTCTCTTTCCTGCCACCTGGTCTGATGTTTTGATGGTGATGTGTTCATTGTCTCTCGAGCACGTGCCATAAGTACACCGCTGCCAGTGGTACCATGACAACCTGACCCTTGGCTTGGACACCAAGTACCTTAGGGTCAGCACATAACTGACCAAGGGAATCAATTTTCAAATGTCTAGTGAGGGTATGCTGGGCATGTCTGGCATAGAGGCCTTGAAGTGCACCAGTCCCAAGAGAGGGACCTGAAGGTTGTGCATGTTTCTCTCCTCCAGAAGGGAGGTCAACTTCATCTTCTCCAGGAGAGAGGTCAACTTCATTTCCCCCAGAAGGGAGGTCAACTTCACTGCCTCTTTCATGAGGATGATGTTGAACAGCCTGAACACTGTCACCATGAAGCAGATTGAAGGCACAATAGCAAACTGCTACGGCTTTTGGGCTGGAGGGAGAAACAAAGCTGGAATAACATTGTACCTCCACTGAAGGTGGGGATGTCCATAGTTGTCCGACTGACTCATCTTGAAACAGCCGATGGATGACTTTTAAGGCCATACATCACAGCACAAGGGTTACACCAGCTGAGGTATGAAAATATGATTTCTTGTTAGAAGAGCTGCAGCAATGCATCAGTTAGTTGTGAATTATTGTTGAGGTGGAAGGGGATGTGTAGCAAGTCTAATCTTGTATAATGCAACGAGGTCGTTCATATCTTTTAGGGTGTGAATTATGTCAGCTGGCCAGCAAGTTTAGGTACTGTTTTTCTTAACCGTTAGGTTTTGGATAGAAGCCCACCTGGACTATGCAGTTTACAGACATATTTCCTTAGCATATTTGCTTACTTGTTGGCATTTCATGTTTAAATTTTGGTTCTTTTATATTTGTTAGAATTTGATTATCTCTAATACTGAAAAACAAAATCACGTATATACAGCCTGGGTTAGTGTCGTGTCATTCATGTTATGATATTCACTGAATCTTACACCGTAACCTTATTCACACTGACATCAGTGCAAAAGCAGTTTGATAAGTTCTGTAGCTTACATAAACCTATTCCTGTGCTAGCTGGTAAAAAATACCTTGGCAAAATACTGATCCGCACATGTCGGTGTAGCTGTCATGCACTTGTAGCAAGGGGCATGTTTCCGTGTTTTGCCCAGCATGCTTTAGGGACTGTCACCATGAGCTGGCCCTATCTAGACCACCTGCTGCAGTTATGGCATCCTCCCATGTGAGAATGTAAAGGTATACTCGATATTCCAACAACTAGGGCATACCCCTGATAAGGGCCAGCCTTAACCTTTTGGGGTACCCCTCCATCTTTCAAAATTTCCATTAGATTATGAGCTGTAACGGTGCCCAGAGACATGCCCCTCCAAAAAAATGAGAAAGTTTAGGGTGTCTGGAACAGTATTTGCTGCTTTTTGAAGGCTGCTATATAATGGGCGGGACAAGGAAGACCCGTTAGCAGTTGGGGTCCTTTTCTCTGATCGTATAGGAAGGGCCAGCCTAACCACAGTCACTTACTGTCACACGCCGTTACTTCCTATAAATAATGTGAGGAACCATGGGAGGGTCACAACATATAGACTCATAGGGATTTGTGATTTGAACTTTTCAAGCCATATCCAACACCATAGGAATTTGTGATTTGAACTTTTCAACCCATCTCCAACACCATCGGGATTTGTGATTTGAACTTTTCAACCCATCTCCAACACCTGTCAGGGAGTGAAAGGTCACATTGATGACCAGTAAAGTGACGGTGGTTTTAGCCTAGCCAGTGACATGGGAGAGTAGGTGGAGTGAGATTAGACTACACAAAGGGGACACCCACTTATTGTACACCCTTGTGTGGGGCTCTATTGTTCTTTGTACAAAGATGGGAGGTCTTGAAACTGTATAGTGTCAGGATCTGTCTTGTGTCTTGGTTTAACATTACACCCCCGTATGAACACACACACACACACGTGTATATATATATATATATATATATATTATATATATATATATACATCCCTGGGGATAGGGGAGAAAGAATACTTCCCACGTATTCCCTGCGTGTTGTAGAAGGCGACTAAAAGGGGAGGGGGAGGGGGCTGGAAATCCTCCCCTCTCGTTTTTTTTAAATTTTCCAAAAGAAGGAACAGAGAAGGGGGCTAGGTGAGGATATTCCATCAAAGGCCCAGTCCTCTGTTCTTAACACTACCTCGCTTACGCGGGAAATGGCGAATAGTATGAAAGAAAAAGACCTCAAAGCTTAAGAGTTTAGTGGCCCTGAAAATGAAAATAAACTTTCCTTAGGTCATTTTTGCTTTTATGATTTTCCACTCTTGGCATGCTGTTGAGTAGCCATCAAGCCTGTTTGGTTAAGATAGATTTGCAAATTCTTGATGGTCTGATGTATCTTAGAATGTCTCCTTTTTCAGTGAAATTTCTCTAAAAAACATGTGTTATCAGTAACAATTACAGATATTCAAAGACATGCTGTTGGTTATGATTATGATATATATGGTTTCATTACAGTTTGTTATTTACCTTTTACATTTCAGTTTCCTTTCTACATTCACAGTCTCTTCATTTAGCTTATTCCATTCATTTATGACTAGGTAGCTTTGGATGCGCCTTATTTCTTTACATTCTTAAAGAGATGTAAGGGATTACCTGCTTGCTTATGTGAGGAGAGGTTTTTACATTTATGGGGTGTCCTCTAACTTCTCATTGTCGTATAATTAATTTACCAATTCTTTAGATATTCTACAGTTTTCTGTACTTTTAATGCTCTCAACATTCATTGCTGCTTCACTTCTTACTCTTCTTGTGCTTAGTTACTCCTTATTCCCTGTGGATGATTTTCATTCTTGTTTTATAGAACTGCTTAATGCTAACATAATCAGATTAAATGAGGAAATTGAAAGTTGTAATCATAGCTCTCATTCTGTCTTATAGAATGGCAAATGTTTGGTTGTTCACTTCTCCATATAAGTGAGATGGTCCAATTCATAATCTAAAAGGTTGCAGTTATTTCTTTGTTTTGCCAGTATACTTGAGGATGGTTTTGAAATTGACCAGCATATTACTTACCTTGATTACTGATCTTCTGTGTGACTGATAGGGAATTGGGTCACCCGTTATGTCCCTCTCACAAATAGATTCATGAAATATGGTTCTTGTTGCTGTCCCTCATCTTTACCATTTAGCATTTGGTTAGTCTTAATTTTTTTTTTTTTACTGTATCTGACTAGAAAGGTTGCAATCTTAGACACTCCATACATGTCTCAGGAGTTTTACATTATCCACAGACATATTCATGAGACAGTAGTTATCAGTGTACCACTCATGTGATCTCATCATTGAATTTAATGACCTGTCCGCACTGCTTTAGCTCCCCTCTGAGTTTTCAAGCTGTGTGAAATAACACACTTTCACTCCCTTTGTTACACATTCACTTTGACACTTTACTGTGATACCTTTTTGAATGTCTGCAGTAAATAATCTTAATATGATTGGACAATTAATAGAAAATATTATTTGGCTTGAGGGGTTTATCTTCTCCATTGTCCAACCAGTAGTGTCACTTGTGTGGACCCACCACAACTTTTTACCCCATCCATCATATCAGCCCAAACCTGCTGTGTGTGTTCTTGTGTGGATGATGAGTGCACTTCGCCTCATAAATATGTAAGATGGTTGTTGATCTATATATCTCAAGTCGTTTAAGGACTTGCCATTTTATGTTGGCTTTTATGGTTTGTAGGCCTGCATGTATAGTACCAACATGGAACAGAAAAGCCAGTATATTATTTACCTCACTTACAGATCTCTTAATGTTGTTTTGTTATGACAAACTGGCCCTTATTCAACCCCTCTTAGTCTCTCTTAAATGTAAATTGCAGTAATTTGCTTCCTGTAAAATAATGGTCTTGGCATGGCTTCACTTTCTTGTATCCCCAGTTTATCATATAGTGTCTCCTATTTGTTGTTTATATCGTTTCCACTCTTTTACACAGCTTTTAATAATCTTGTCGTGGCAGAGTCAAAGAGAGGCCCCAACCTCCTGTATCTCCATTTCCTGTATCTAAGTAAATTTAGTGTGGCAATGGATGAAACTTTCTGTCATCTATAAGTCTGATTTCCATAAGAAATTACACAGATGTTGATGTAGGATAAGTGATTGAAGATAAACATACTTAAAAAAAAAAAAGAAGTTTGTGTATGTAAAGCCTCCTGTTACTGTTTCAGAGAAGCTGCACTGTATACCCAGTCACCTCCTTTCACCCAATTGCAAGAGGTGATGAGTCATGGTGACATTTTAATGTGCTAAGTCATCATCTTGACTGACAAAATCCGCCTGTCACCAGAAAATAATTTCAGGGGAGTTGTAAGGGATATTTACTATATAATTCTATCCAAGGTCTGAGATGCCTGCAATGGTTAGGATAGGGAGATGTTTAAAAAGATTTGTGCAGCAAGTATTATACATTGTCCATGTGTTCATTACCAGTTTGGTCAACTCATTTGAAGAGACGGATTTGCTAGAGTAGATCCTATGTTGAGCAACAAAAATTGTATCCAAAGTGCATGAGCTGAGGTACAGGGAGAGGATTGAAGCCATAGACTTGCCCATATAAGAAGAGAGGATAAGGGGAGACGAGATTATAGCTATCAAGTTCCTCACTCACTTGTAATGCTGCTGTTGATCAGTTACTTGAAATAGGGAGGAGCTGATCACCTGAAGAACATAGTATGAAATTAATCAAGAGTCTGTAGGCAGATGTCATGGAATGGAACAGACTATGTGGAATACTGAACATAGAATATTGAAAAATTCAAGGTGTTGTATACAACAAAAAAGACATTAGAAAAGGTGTGGTGAAGGATACAGTATACAGTGAATGTAATAAACTAAATGATGAGAGAACATAGGCAGAATCCAGAAATTTAAAAGGTTGTATCAAAGTAATGATAAATTGTGAAAGAGCTCCATTCTTGTTCTGTGCAGTTACGAACCCCACGTGCACATGGAATAAGGAAAAGGTTTATGTTTAAGAGTACAATTATTTTTGTGAAATTTTATGGTATTTAAGAAAAGAAATCTTTGTAAATTCATATGTATATGACATCTGTGGTTATGGAGTGATCTGTAAAGGCTGTTTTCTAGGTGAAGCCATCTGGACATCATGTTCTCTAAATGAGAATGTTGAATGAACCGTACCAGTACATATTTCTATCTAAATTTTGAGAAGCAGCTTCAGGGAAAAGTAATGATCTTGTGTATCAAATTTATTTTTTGAAATAATGATGAAGATTATTATGATTTAGATTTCTTTGTCCTTTTTTAGGAGGCACTGTAGCATAATGTTTAGTAGTCATCATTAATAAGCAGGAGAATCTGGTTTCAGTTTCTGGGCAGAGGGGAACAGTTAGGCAAGTTTCTTTTCTAGAGACAGCTTGTATTCTGTGGTAATAAGATTGAAAGAATTCAAATATGATTACCCGCTCCTTATTCTGACCTAATCTAGTAGATTCAACAGAATGTTTAAAGGAAAGAACTTCAGAATGAAAGTAGACTTAGCTTATTTTGATATATTTATTTATTATACTTTGTCGCTGTCTCCTGCATTAGTGAGGTAGCGCAAGGAAACAGACAAAAGAATGGCCCAACCCATCCACATACACATGTATATACATAAACGCCCACACATGCACATATACATACCTATACATTTCATCATATACATACAGATACATACACAGGCATATACATATAGGACTCAGGAATATATACATATGTACATATTCATACTTGCTACCATCATCCATTCCTATCACCACCCCATCACAAATGAAAAACAGACCCCCCCTGCCCCACACACACACACACATACACACACACACACACACACACACACAC
>JAUUDZ010415855.1:0-14717 GCA_032361705.1 Panulirus versicolor | reverse complement strand
TCCCACTCATTTGCATTATTTCCCTGCAAAAATCGTCCAAATGCCTCTCTCTTCTCTTTCACTAATAATCTTACATCTTCATCCCACCAATCACTACCCTTTCTAATATGCTGTTTCCCGAGTTAGCAAGGTAGCGCCAGAAACAGACGATGGAAGACATGTGCGCACTCATTCTTTAGCTATCATGTGTAATATACCGAAACCAAAGCTGCCTATCCACAACCAAAGCTCCAGAGACCTTTCCATGATTTATCCCAGACGCTTCACAATGCTATGGTTCATTCCATTGAGAGCACGTCGACCCCCGTATACCACATCATTCCTGTACACTCTAACCTGTGCACACCTTGCACCCTCCTGCATGTTCAGGGCCCGATTGCTCAAAATCTTTCTCACTCCATCCTTCCACCTCCAGTCTTGTCTCCCCGTCTTTGTTCCCTCCACCTCTGAAACACATAACCTCATTGTCAATCTTTCAATTGATCAGAGGAAATATTTTCAGATATTTTTCCATTATTTCAAGAATAGAGGCTTTTCGGGCAACTACATTTTCTTTAAAACCTCAGTACAAAGCCCACGTTTCATGTTAGATATGAATTTGGGGATATTAGTGAACTAAATGCTAAAGACTCGAGTATTATTGGAACAATGTGGTATACCGGGGTCGACGTTTGATAATGATAATAATGATAATGATAATAATATTATTATTATTACTATTACTATTACTATTGCTATTACTGTTATTACTATTACTATCATTATTATTATTATTATTATTATTATTATCATTATCATTATTATTATTATCATCACTATTATTATTATTATTGCTAAAACATAAACCAGATCTGTGGGAGGTGCAGGGATTTTATAAAGATAGAGATGAAAAAAGGTTGAAGAAAGAGTTGTTCTTTGGGGAACTCCACTTTAGAGTTTGAGGGTTTTGGAGGATGACTGACGTGCTGGAAAGCTATATAATTGAGGATGTAAGGGGAAGTGTCAAATTCTTTCTTGACATTAATTGCTACTAGTGCAAAGATAGAGGGTTACTGTGGTTGGCTTAAGCCATTTAGGATATGCTACAGTCCATGGCTGGTGTTGTCATTGAATGCTTGGGTCTTATGCCATTCTGTGGGGGCGAGGGAAAAACATCTTGCCTGATCCTGTTGTAGATCAGTTTTTCAAGAAGTTTAAATGTTGACTGTAGTGACATAAAGCAACAGAAGGAGTTGCAGAACTTGGAGGATTTCAAAATAGGTAACATGCTGGCAAGTTTCCAGGTGTTTGGGATTTTGTTGGAGTAGCTGATGATATCTGTAAGCACTTGGATTGCATTTGAATAGACATGTTTTTTATATCAGTTTGATTCAGCATCAGGGTCGGTTACAGGGCAGTTCGTAGAGGTCTAGTATTTTGGATATCACTGGGCATTAGGCATAGGGTGCTATTGGTTTGGGTCGGATTGTGTGTCGTTTTTCATGACGGTTCTGTTTAGGGATGTGGTTAGTTTGTGGATGATTCCTTAGTAAAGTTTTACGAGTATGTTTGCATGGGGCTGCTGTTGTTTTGAGGTGCTTCATGTGTATAAACGATCTTTAATTTTTTTTCTTTATTGCTCTCCAGAGTTGGTAGTTGTTGGCTTTGTAGTCTATAGTGTCAAAGATGGTGTGCCAGTTAGCCGTTTGTTTTCCACTAATAAGGTTTGTGATGGTATTTTATAGACTCTGAGCCTGTTCTATGGCCTCTGCTGATGTCAAGTGGTTTTCTACAATGGTTTTCTAAGAGTGAGTTTCTTTGCTTTATGAGATCTGCCATTTCTTGCTTTCTCTGTCCATGTGGTACAGGTATGGTCTTTTTGCTGGCAGAGTTCATGAAGTGTGATTGGCATGGTAGAGGGATAGGAAACTTAGTGAGATGGTTTTGAAGCTTGGTCTGTGTGCTGTGTGAATGCTGGCTTTTTTTTTTTACTATTCTTTTTTTTTTAGGGAGTTGGATTAGTGTGCTCTAAAGGGTCCATGTTTGCTCTCTTGGGGGGCTAAAGGTAATGTTTGAAAGGCTGGTAGTTGGATTAATTTTTTTTGACATTATATAAATGTCTGTTTATCAGGTGCCTATTTTGACAGTTCGATGTCTGGTCTCATCAGATTCTAATGAGACCTTTAAAGCTTTCATGACTCATCAAAAATGTTTAATTTTTAAGATTCTTATATTGGGCTCGACAGGAAGATTGCAGATAGGCTGGATTAGGTTAGGTTTTAGCCTGTAAGGATGGTCATGATTTATATGACTTGCCAGTAACATGAATTTGATATGACTGAACAGCTAATTGTGGAGATTTTCATCTTTTAACCCGTCTATAAAGTTTTATTTTTAATCATTTATCACTTGTTATTCTCTATTAACAAAGGAAGTCTCTTCAACAATTATTTTAGACAATTTTTTTTGAAGGGGTCATTGCAAATTAATACTCAGCATGATAGCTGTGCAAGCACTTATATATGCATATTGTCCTCAGACTTTTCAATTTCAAACCATTCAACCACTTCCATACTTTGTCATCTAGGGTCCACACCCTGTATTCGTACATCACCATCAAACATACCTATCTTTGCCCTAGACATTCCTCGATGTACTTAGAACATTCACGCCCTTCCCCACATATGGTTCATTTCAGTTCCCATGTTTCTATTTTGTGCCATATCCCCTCTAAGGTATCTAAAATTCTCTGCTTCCTTCATGTTCTCTCCATTCAATCTCATTCCAGCTAACCTGCATCTCTCTACTGTTGTACCTAAAAATAACCTTGCTTTTATTCACATCTGCTTCCATCTTTCTCCTTTTAAACACTCCCAAACTCAGAATCCAACTTATGCTGTTTCTTACTTAATCTGCCACCAGCTCCATGTCATCAGCAAACGGTGACTGACTCTCTTCCAAAGCTCTCCCACTCCCAACAGACTGCAAACCTGCCTCTTTCTCCAAAACCCTTTTATTCACCTCCCTCATCACCACATCCAAACTCCTTGAATAACTAACCCACAACAAATTCATTTGAAATATCCCACTGTTATATACATAGCATAGCGTTCCACCCAAACACAACCACTACCACACTGCACACACACACTTCACAGAATCCATCCTGAATGGATTCAACCAAATGCAACCCTCCTTACACACATCATTATACCTACACAGATCCAGCCCTAGGAATCCCTAGATATCAATTAAAGCATTTGACTACAACCCCTAACATATCCCCACACACGTGACTTTAGACACCGCCCTTCACAGTCTTGTTAAAAAATTGTTAGCCAACTAAATTGATGGCTGCACCAGTTACTCATAAAGGCTTCACCTTAAAAATGCACAAACTTTTTAATGGACTCCCCTAGAAGCAGTTCTTTCTTAAGCCCTCTTTCATTCTTCCTTCATGACTTATAAGTCCTTTCATATGCAGGTGACCTCACAGTCACATCACAGCACCCTAACACTACTCATTTAGAATAAGTTTTTGTCTAAAAATACATCTTATTCCTCTGCACTAGTGTCTGCATGGCCTCCCTCATAGGTGTGAACCTTACAAATCCATATGGATTACCAACTGATTGAAGAGGAGAGAGTGTCATATTGTATAACCCACTCAGAAATCAGATAAAAAGATTTTCAACAAATTTAATAAACTAACATTACTTATATTGGTTTGTTATCAAGAGCATGCATCTTAACATAAGCATGGAACAAACAGAGCATTCACACTGAAAGCTTAACCATATCTTGGAGAGCTGAATGCATACCGTAAACTTGATACAAAATAGAGTAGGCTTTCATTACAAGTAATATCAATTATTCCTTGCCACTCTGAGAACCAATGCCACAAGTATGTTCCTCACTTTCTGCAAGCATCATTGCTGATTATGTGGTATAAGAGCATTTGCCATGGTTCTAAAATTTCCAAATGGAATACAGTCATTTTTCCCAAGTCTTCTGAAACAATATAAATCCTCCTGGAGGGGCCTTTCATGTTAAAAATAAAAGCTAAGGTTGCAAATGAATAAAGCATAATTTGCAAAGGAAGGAAATAGAAATAAATTTGTTAAAAAAGGCAATCTACATATTTATTGTTACTAACAACTTTACTTGTCAACATTTGTAACACATGTGTAGTAATATAACCCAACATATTCATAAAAGAACAAAAAATAAAATGCTTATTACAATATTCACCAATACATAATATCTGTGAAGTGAAGGTAGTCGGCCCAGTAATTTTGAAATGTAAGATACTGAATACAAACTTCCATCAGTTAATCACTCAACAGTTATGTGATGACAACTGCATATTTGTAACAAAGGCTATTATCTAATCATGGCGTAAGAACATTATAATTTTAACAGTGTGGTGACAAGGGATTTTGTGCACAGCTGGTACAAGATTCCTTGATACTGTCTCTTATTTTGTCAAACTGCTGCCCTCCCCCATACAATTCGCACAAATTGGGTGCTCCTCCAAATGTGGCTCCTAATCCTATTCTTTACACATATACAGATGATCATGTAAAACATACAGAGAAGATGGGTCACCTAAATTGTCAAGTAAAAATTCAGATTGAAAAAGGGACTAAATGGAAATTATCATATACTGTCTTTATGGAAAATAACTATACAACCAAGTTGAATTTGATTGGAAAATGTAATAGTATAATTTACGCAGAAATGTCAACACAGAAAATGTAATGAGTGGGAAAATAACAAGATATACTTTTTACATATTTATTAATATAAATTATGTCATTAAATCTTCCTAGGTTCAGAGAAAATATCATAAAACAAGACGAAATTGAATTGGGACTCCATAATACCACAATAACAACACAAAGGACTAGGTGTAGAGGAAAATGAAGATTGTTCATATTTGGATGATACTTAAAAAATACAAAGGAGAGAAAAATAACAAATCTCAATACTTGCATACATCCTAAAGATAAAAATCAACTCTTCCCATAGTTCACTGAAAAATATAACTTCACATGATTTAGCAGACCACAAAAAAATAATTTGATACTACTGTTCTTAATATGATGACATGGAAAGCACTATCAAGCCTCAAATCAAGAGTGACATGGGTGACAGTGATCGGAAGTGAATGAATCTGATATAAGGCTTAGTTACTGGGGTATCTAACTGCATTAGCTTGCTTGGGGTAGGGCGTACATCCTGTAGATCAGTGATGCTATGCAAGCCACACCCATAGGCACCAACCATGACCGCCATGAGCTGCAAAACAGATAAAACCTCTCACATATGTTGAAATTCCACTGACTATTTTTATCTTATCTGGTAAATAACTTGTAGGTAAATGCAACAGCAACGGCCAGCCCCACAGGTATCAGCCATGTTTTCCAGCCACTGCAAAAACAGAACCAAAAATTTTATAAACAAATATAAACACATACAGATTAATACATATATTGTACAGTGTGCATATGTAAGTTTTAGTTGTACAACCACAGAACCCCATTTATGGAACACCTGTAGTTTCAAAGCCATTCCACAAAGGAGCACGGATAGGTGTTTTTTTTCTTTTTTTGGAGAGAAGGTTCTTGACAATGTTGTACTCCTTTCCATCCAATAATGGCAATACAGACTTGCCTTAAATGATTTCTCACACACAGTGTTACTGCTTGTAGGCAGAATGTGGGAACACTACTGTAATTGGCTATTGGTACACTATGGGGAGGGAGTTCTAAACTCATGAGACCTCATCTTCTACTATCTTAAAATTTTAGTTTTGCATGCTATAAGCATGTATTGTTTAATTACTTACTTTGTTCCACTACCCAATAATTGCATCATAAAAGACCTTTGTTACATCTTACCTGGCTTGGTTTCCAGTAAATTTGTCATTATGGTTTCTGGTATTTCTATCTTTGCATTTTTCAAAGAATTGTTCACTGCTGACATCATCAACCTGGTTTAAAATGTAACAGCTGTGATCACGTCACCCTTCTCTCTTCCATGGTAAACAAATTCATAGACCTCCTCTTGCCGAGTCTTCTTTGTGCTTATTTACATGTGATGATCAAACATGAGAAGCTTATTTTAGTTTTTTTCTATTGTAAAGTGTGAAGAGCCTGCTGAATATTTCCTTATCGAAGCACTAGATTGCAATTTTAATATTTGCTAGTAGACAATCCATCGTCCTTACAATCCTCCTCAGATGGGACAGTGATGACAGGTTAGGGACAATGTTAGAAGGAATGGGGGCATGTATTATCATTTGTATTTAACTATTTTTACGATACAGGAAGGAATCTGTAAGCTCATGGAGCCTTATCTCTTTTGTGTGTGTGCATGTAATAACCTATTTTTATTCTATCATACAATTTTTTAAACTGTACGCAGCCTGCATTTAATACAGCCTCATTTTCATTCCATTTGTCCACCACTCATACACTATAAACGTATTTCTTGGTATACCATCAAACTGGTTTAAAAACTTAAAATGTTGATATCAGATAACGCCAGACTGTTTTCTCCTCCAGGGTGGGCACATTTATGAACTCTAACCATTCACTGTAATTCACTTCTCTTTATTCTGGGACCATTTCTTTACTCTCCTCTTAAAGTAGGACACTAGCCACAAGTCAGATTATGATAGTGACTCCCAAGTGCCCCTCAAACTCAGATTCCTGCAGCTTGTTTCCCGCTACACATTATTAGTATCCAGGATGTCATTCAGTGTAACCCATCTTCATTATTTTGCATTATTACTTTTTTCATACTTGATTGCTGTTTCCCATGTTAGTGAGGTAGTGCCAGGAGCAGATGAGAAGGCCACATCTGCCCGCATTTATTAAGGCTAAATTTTATCAATCATGTATGATACCAACTTCAGAGTTTATCTATGCCCCTACGTAAGTTGATGCAATTCTTCTTATAATTTCCCTCATTGGCATCATCTACAAACATAATCAGGTAGGAATCCAGTCCTTTCAAGAAGAGCAAACATTCCAGGGCAAAACCCTGCATCATGCCACTAGTGGCCTCATCCCGTTTCATGAAGGCTCATGTCATTTTTTCCCTTTTCAACTAGGTTAACCTTCTATACTGTGACTGTAGTGCAAACTGTGTGATGGAACTAGTAGTTAAAAGAGGTTTGTAGAAACAGGGAAGCAACATCAAAATTGGGAAAATAATACAACAAAAAACAGGAAACATAAATACCTGTGTGTAAAAAAGAGTACAGAGATTGTGACTGGCATGCCATTAAAATGGTGTTGCATGGCGAACAAAGCATGGGAAGAATCTCATCAACAGGGTAAATGGATATATAAATTTCTCCTACAGAGACTTGCTTCCATGAACATCTATGGTCTTCTGCATAAGACCACAAAGAATAAACTAGGTAATCTTTATAATGTGAAAAAAACGTACAAAATCACTTACTTTTGATTTGATGAAGAGTCAGATGCCCATATTTTAGGTCCCATATCTTTGGTAAATTTCTTATCTTCCTGAAATTTATGAAATATATAATTAGTTGTTTTATGGATAAGATATGTGACATGAGAATGAAGTGCAGCACTAAGGAGGTATTCAATATGAGTAAGGTGTAGTGACCAGTATGATGGGGCGTATATGAGAGTGAGGTGAACTGATAGCAGTATGGTGGGATGTGATATGATAGTGAGGTACGGAGACAGAAATATGATGAGGTATGTGATAGGAAGCAAGTTACAGTGAAAGCAGCATGATGGCGATGTGATATGAGCATGAGTTGCAGTAAAAGTACAATATTGCTGAATCATGATGAAACACATTGGAAGTTCTTTTATGTGGATGATATTCTTCATGTAGATGAATTTGTGTGTACATGGACAATGCTGAAAGTAAATGAGACAAATAAGATTCTAGATTTCAAAAGACCTGGGATCTCACAGCATGATTTTATTTTGACTAGTAAGTAACAGGAAGCTGTTTAAGTGTTAAGGTATTTGGGAGTGAAGTTTCATAGGTATGGTAATGGAAAAGCTACGTAAGATTAAAGGCTTGCAAGGGAGGAAATTAGAGGTGGATTGAAAGCTTTGAGAAATGAGATGAAATTAGATGAAGAATACTTGTCCAAACTCTGTTATGTGGATGTTTGACCCATTTCTATAGGTCACTAGAGGAAAACTAAAGGGCAAAGAACAATGATGATTTATGTAAATGAGACAGAATTCAGTAACAGATAAAGACTGAAGATGTAAGGATATGTGTTGTAAGGAAATCATTAGAAAAGGCAAAAGATGAAAGTCTTCCGAGATGCTAGGGTCATGAGGAATATACAGAAAGTGATAAGCTGGGCAAGAGGATATGTAAGAGACACCATGGAAGAAATGGTGTGATGCAACAATAGGAATGATTAGGGCTTGAGATATACCAACCGATGGCAGAGGAATGATATGTAATCTGGTAAAAATGAATCATTTTTGTGTCTGAAAGTGGTGGGAATAGAAACTTTGGTCTCACTTGATAAATCAGCTTAGTGTAAAGTACAGTCAAAATGTAAGTTCCAAGATTCACTTCAACACTAGACGTGAGGTGATGATGTGGATGAGTAAACTGAAAGGCTGTGCACGTGACAAGGAATGGAGTTAACAATAATTTATATAAATTAAGCTTACCTCTGCAAGTTCTCCAACATAATACTCCTTCATCATTTCCCGAGCATCAGTAGAGTGTCCAACATCCTCAAAACTCTCAGTTGTATCCATACCACCCTGTTCAAGGAGCACTTCCTCTCCTCCAGGATGCTGTAAGAATATTCAAATATCTGTACAATATCACAGAAAATGACACAGAAGGTTTCATACCTAATCACAACTTCATCGAAGTAAAACTCTCACACTAAGATACATGTCTTATAGCTTAATTTTCACTGCTTATGCCTCAATTATATCTTAATACAATTAAGTACTCAGTCTTGGTTAATAAAAGGAAAAGAGAAGAGACCTGGGAAAGTATATATGAATTTTGGAGGAAGTGAAAACTGTCTTTTACAAAGTGCCTAGTCATAGCTATTTGGAAGACCTGAGAGGGTATTGAGTTCCAAAGCTTTGAAATGTACATGAGTTTACATGAGAAAGACAGACAACAGGAGGCCTGATTGGCCCACAACTGGGTTGTCTGGTAAAAAAAAAAAAAAAAAGTTTAACTTGACAAGAAAATGTAATTCCACTCGGCAGTTTTTTAAGTTATCACCGACTCCCTGCTGCTGCACATTAGCCATCTAACTAATAATGTGGTGAAGGGCAAAAGGGTCAGTTTTTGAAGTTAGACAGAAATTTGATCATTCGGACTGCTTTTGACTCAACTCTCTAAAGTAAGGTTGCAGAGCTAGTAACCCCACATGTAAGAGCAGTACTCCATATAAGGATGGATCAATCCTTAAAAAGAGCATCTGTTCAAAAGAAAAGAAATTTTAATACCTGTACAGGGCTTCCAGTTTCTTAGAAGCAGACTTAGCTGTTTCTATAATGTGGGGTTTCTAAAACAGAGCGGATGTTACAGTGTTACCAAGAATGTTCTTTGAGTTAAGAGCTGGAATTAGAACTATCGAAAGAGAGAGGAAAGTTATGAGGAATTTTTGACAGAGATGAGCAGAATCTAGGTCTTGGAGGCATTAAACTCAACTAGATTTCGTCTACCCCACTGAGATATCCTGTCCAAACCTGAGTTTATTTAGGAAGTTATGTCGAGACAAGATGCAGATCCAGTAAGGGAAGGAGCAGAATTTAAGGACGTGGAGGAATGATGTGTTGAGTAATCGGTGAATGAGTGTGTTTGGTTACCTGTAGAAGAAAGGAAATCGATAATAAAAAGGAGAAAAAGTGTAGGAAACAAGACAGAACCTTGAGGGACACCAATGTTATTAGATAAATGGGGAGAGGCTGAACCATCAACATCCACGGAGATCGATCGGTCAAAAAAGAAGCTAGATATGAGGAAGCAAAGTGAGGGAAGGAGGCTAAAAGAGGCGAGCTTTGAAATGAGATCCCAATGCCACTGTCATAAGCTTTGGATATTTCAAGGGCAGCTACATAGGATTTCCCAGTAGGAGAGAAGTCATACTAGTGATCAGAGAGAAGACTGAGATTCAAGATGTCTGAATATACAGGAGTTCAGGAGGGATTCATAAACTCTGGCAAAGGTAAAATGCCAAAGCAACAGGATGTTAATTATGAAGGGTTAGAACTGCCACCCTTCTTGAGAATGGGATGTACTAATGCAAGCTTCCAGAAAGGAAAAGTTTTGGTTTTTAAAGACAAATGGGACTGGTGAACAAGTGCAAGTTTAGAGGCATGCTCTTTCAGTCCACAGGAATGAATACCATCAGGACCAGAAGCCTTCCTTGTGTCCACAAAAAGAAGTGCTTTTTTGACAGTTCAGTTGGAGATTACAGAGAGGAGCATTGGATTAGTGAGAGGAGCATCAGAGGGTGAATATTTGTCATCCAAGGTAGAGTTAAAGGAGAAATGAGAACCAAAGAGAGTTGCTTTGTCTATGGGAGAGAGTTTTGTTTCTGTCAGAATGGAAAAGTCCAGGAAAAGTGGAGTGACAGAAGCTGTTAAGATACCCTTCGCTAAAACACAGAACCTGGAGTGACAAGAGTTATTTGGGATACTTTTAGCTAAAGACCAGAAAGACCTATCAGTGGATGAAGAGAGGTTGTTGCACTTCCTCTTAGTAAAGCAAGGATCTGCCTCACAAATGATGTACTTGCAGTGAGTACAGGTAATGATAAACTGAATGGTAGTCAGAAGAAGGAGAGCTTTTCCAAGCCTGATATGCCTGATCATGAGCCTGAATGGCCTCAGAACAGGAACAACTGAACCAAGGACTGGAAGAAAAGGTTTTGGAGGAAGAGGGGTTAAATGCTTCCATTCCCACAACAATAATCTCAGCTACAAGAATGGCAAGGACAAAAGCATCACCACATAATTTACCCATGGAAAGTAAAAAAAAGAATTGTTTTTTAAGTTATTGCAGTCAGCTCTGTTAAGGTGCCAGTATTAACATTTAGAAGAGGCTACTGTTGTGGAGGTGTTGTTAAATAGATACATTTATGAGAGTATGGTCAGAGGAAGCAATTGGAGGCAAGCAAGATTGTGTAGCTACAGCACGAAGGATTAGAGATGAAAAGATCCAGAATATTAGGAGTGATCACCTGTTTTCAGGAATATGGGTGGGTGGGGTGATAATTTGCTATAAATCATTGAAAATGGAGAACATGAGGGCTTCAATACCCCCACCATCACTCATATTTTAATAAGGTAATCATAAAGCCAGTTTTATTCATAATCTTTTACCCATGAGCTGTGACTCCTTTTACAAATTGATATAATTGTATGATTGCCATCAGTGACTGATTCCGTCATTCAATTTTTTCAAGCTTTTTCCTCCAGACAATCTCATTACAGATTCATATCTAGTGTTTATTTAGAAAAAAAAATCAGGTAAAGTTGACTCAAATTCCTAATCTTGATCACTTAACAATACATGTGTCACACATCTAGCTGGGAGTTAATGGGGCCAGGCTGCCTCTAAGTCACACTGAACCTGTACCTACCATTGTTACCTTCATTCTTGATTCCATGAGGAAAATCAGATACAAACAACTGAAATCTTCATATACATTCTCAACCCATACCCACTGCATAAAGTGAAATGTGAACTTCAACATTTACAAAACTGCTCCTTAATTTTTCTCTCTGTACACCATAGCTGATTCATCAAGACGAACGGCTCCATTCACACCATCTCTATACTGAAAATGTTTCTGTCATGTGCCATCCCCCAATCATCCCTAGCCCTAGAAAATTCTCCCACTGCATATAACCATCTCTTCTGCACTATATCTGCCCTTCCTATACCGTCAACTTTTACTAATGTTGCATTATATCATCCTGACCAAGTTTCTAATGTTCTACATGACCAAACCATTTAGAAAAAAAAGTCACCACATGCCTTTCTAATTATTTCTTCACTTCGCATTTCCTTTTCAAACATTCTTTCTTCACTCTACCTACTATCCTATTCTTAAATACACAATGCAGGTTACACATATCTACTTTCCTTTATTTTTTCTTTCAATGTACACCTTGGACTTCAAAACCATGAATCATTACCAAGACATATACTTCTTAAATCAAGCAACATGTACACCCCATTATTCGAGCCATACCATTAACCAAAGCTTTGAATGCAAGTCCCCCCCCTCTCTCTCTCTCTCTCTCTCTCTCTCTCTCTCTCTCTCCTATATATGACCCTATCCCCAGCTTCAAAAGTAAGCTAGTGCAATGTCTGTGTCTTGTCCAACACTGCACCAGCAAACTTTGGAACTCTTTTTATTTAAGTCTTCCCTTACAGCTATAGGAACTACCCCTTCGTAAAAGGCTAGCTTTCCGATTCCTCCCAAAGTCTTAGATTATTTCTTCCTCTTCACCCGTTACTTTTCTATCATGCTACTTGTGGGCGTGTTCGTACCTTGGCACCTAACCTTGCGACCGTAAACTAACTTGCGAGAGCCAAGTTAATATTAACAAGGGTGTTTTTTTTCCCAAGTTAATGTTAACACGGTGTTCTTCGCACGCGTCACGTACCCCTACCCCGTGACGGCCTTGCAAAAGATACAGAGTCACGTTGCCAAATCTGATGTATCGTACGCCTGGCAACAACCCACGCTCCGTCACTGACGTACTGGCTGCCTCGCAAAATACCCGTGTCACACCGAGAACACACACATTACCACCCCTAAAACCACTGAAGATAAAAAAAAGACAACCACCCTCCCCACTTCGTATGTAGGTGTATAGGAGGCATTGATGATGATCCCCATTTCCCTCGTAACATCATGGTTGAAGGGCGTGACGGTCGTATGCTTGAGACAGGAACATTGGAGTAGTCAGGGTGACTGTGCAGGTTCTTGTATCAAGGTCCTCCCCCCCTGGCAGGGAGCGCCACTAGGGGCGCAGGGAAGGATGACTCGGCCGTCGTAAACAAGGGCCACTCTGTTATCAAGCACAGATTTAAAAGGAAATATGTACGAAGTATCCCATCCCTTAGATATGGGATATGTGATTTCATTACGTTTGAAAAGATCCCTCGGGAATGGCGCCCAAGGGAACTACTTACAAGGAACTGATGATTACCCACGAGCACATAATTAATAACCTAGAAGCTAATTACTAATGATTACCCAGTTACTTAGGCAGACAACCAACGATGACCTAGGTATGACAGTGATTGCTAGTGATAACCCAAATCAGCTGTTGACAAGTATTAGGTTACTAGGTGTTGCCTGTCAACACCACTGATTACCCAAGATCTGCTTGCGATTACCAGTGACTGCCGAGGAGCAGACTACAACATGAATACTAATGGTAACCCAAGAGTTACCATGGACTGCAAAGATGGTTACTAATGATTACCAGGAACGACTAAGATAATTGGTAATGATTACCAGGAGCTAACAAGATAATTAGAAGTGATTACCATAATTAGTAATGATTACCAGGAGCTACCAAGATAATGAGTAATGATTACCATAATTAATAATGATTACCAGGAGCTACCAAGATAATTACAGATGATTGTCAATCGTGCTGCTGAAGGAATGATAATTATAAACTGCCCAAGAGCTGATATGATAATTTGCTAATGATGATCGAGACGTTGCTGAGAATATAATGATAACCAGTCGCAGCTAACAGGTTAATTAGTGATAATCAACAGCAGCTGCTGGAAAAGATAATGACTTCTAATGACCAGAAGCTGCTGGCAGAGTAATTACGACTCACCAGGAGCTACGAATAAGATCATTTCTCATAATTACCCACATGAGCTGCTGACATCAAATTCACTAATACCCGATGTACGGCTACCAACATAATTCATGTATACCCACACCTTAAGATAATAATCGCTAATGATTCAGGTGCTAACAAGCTGATTACTAACGATCATACCATGAACTTAATGAAGATGATGACAAGATGATTAGTCAAGTGCTAGAAAGTTACTGATTACTTAATTACTATAAAAAGGGGTGACTGTGTTGTTGATTGGTTGGTAAGAAACTACAATGTATGTCTGGATCACGGTGATGTGCCTGAGGAATGCATGCCTGGTGCCAGTGTACTAAAGGCAAAGGGGTTTAAAGGTGAGTGTTCAAACTACAGAGGCATACGTTTGTCGAGTACTCCTGTAAAGTTATATGGGAGGGTATTGATTGAGAGGGTCAAGGCATGTACAGAACATCAGATTGGGGAAGAGCAGTGTGGTTTCCGAAGTGGTAGAGGATGTGTGGATCAGGTGTTTACTTTTAAGAGTGTATGTGGGAAATACTTAGACAAACAGATGGATTTGTATGTGGCATTTATGGATCTGGAGAAAGCATAAGATAGAGTTGACAAAGATGCCTCGTGGAAGGTCTAAAGAATATATGGTGTGTGAGGCAAGTAGCTATAAGTAGTGAGAAGTGTTTATCAAGGATGTAAGGCATGTGTACGAGTAGGAAGAAGTGACTGGTTCCAAGTGAAGGTTGGTTTGCGGCAAGGGTGTGTGATTTCACCATGGTTATTCATTATATATATGTTCGCCGTTTCCCGAATTAGCGAGGTAGCGTCAATAGAGGACCGAGCCTTGGAGGGAATATCCTCACTTGGCCC
>JAUUDZ010415844.1:0-14719 GCA_032361705.1 Panulirus versicolor | reverse complement strand
AAAAAGCGTGAGTTCCTCGTCTTGTCTTAATAATGAGTCATTTCCTCGTCTTGTCTTGATACTAAGTCAGTTCCTGTCTAGTCTTAATACTGAGTCACTTCCTCGCCTTATGTTAATACTGAGTCAGTTCCTTGTCTTGTCTTAATACTGAGTCAGTTCTTCTTGTCTTAATAGTGATTCAGTTACTCGCCTCATCTTAAAAGTTTGGCAGATTTTTGCCTAGTCTTAATAATCAGTCAGTTCCTAGTCTTGTCTTAATAGTGAGTCAATACCTCGCCGTGGCTAAACGATGAATCAGTTCATCGTCTTGTCTTGATATTGAGTCAGTTAATCGCCTAGTCATTATACGTCAGTTAATCTGTCTTAAATATGAGTGAGTTCCTCGTCTTCTCTTAATACTGAGTCAGTTCCTCGTCTTCTCTTAATACAGAGTCAGTTCCTGTGCTTCTCTTATTAAAGAGTCAGTTCCACGCCCTGTTTTAATGAAAAGTCAGTTCCTGGTCTTCTCTTGATAATGAGTCAATTCCACGCCCTGGCTAAACGATGAATCAGTTCATCGTCTTGTCTTAATATTGAGTCAGTTAATCACCTAGTCTTGATACCTCAGTTACTCTGTCCTAAATATGAGTCAGTTTCGCGTTTTGTCTTAATACTTTGTCAGTTCCCCGTCTTCTCTTAATACAGGAGTCAGTTACTCGTCTTCTCTTAATACAGAATCAGTTCCAAGCCTTGTCCTAATAAAGAGTCAGTTCCTCGCCTTGCCTTAATAAAGAGTCAGTTCCTCGTCTTATCTTTATACTAAGTCGGATCCTGTCTTGTCTTAATACTGAGTCAGTTCCTTGCCTTGTCTTAATACTGAGTCAGTTCCTTGTGTTGTCTTAATACAGAGGCAGTTTCTCTCCTCTTCATACTGAGTCAGTTGCATGCTTTGTCTTAATAAAGAGTCAGTGCCTCGTCTTCTCTTTATAATGAGTCAGTTACTCGCCTTGTCTTGATAGTGTGTCAGTTCCTGTTTTCTCTTAATACTAAGTCAGTCCTTCTTCTTGTCTGAATAATAAGTCCGTTCCTCTTCTTTTCTTTATAATGAGTCAGTTCCTCGCTTTGTGTTAATAATGAGTCAGTTCCTCGCCTTGTTTTAGATATGAGTTAGTTCATATTCTTGTCTTAATAGTGAGTCACTTCCTGGTCTTGTTTTAATTCAGAGTCAGTTTCTCTCCTTGTCTTAATACTGAGTCAGTTCCTCACCTTGTCTTAGATATGATTTAGTTCCTCATCTTCTCTTAATATAGTCATTTCCTCGTCTTGTCTTAATACAGAATCAGTTTCTCTCCTTGTCTTAATGCTGAGCAAGTTCCTCGTCTTGTCTTAATGCTGAGCAAGTTCCTCTTCTAGTCTTAATACTGAGTTAGTTCGCCTTGTCTTAACAGTGATTCAGTTCCTCGCCTTATCTTAATAGTGAGGAAGTTCCTGGCCTAGTCCCAATGAGTCAGTTACTCGTCTTGTCTTAACACTGAGTCAATTCCTCGCTATGTCTTAATATTGAGTTAGTTAATCGCATAGTCTTCATACGTCAGTTAGTCTCCTCGTCTTAAATATGTGTCAGTTCCTCGTCTTGTCTCAATACTCAGTCAGTTCCTCGTCTTTTCTTAATAGTGAGTCACATTCTCGTCTTGTCTTCATATCAAGTTAGTTCCATTTTGTCTTAATGCTGAGTCAGTTCCTTGATTTGTCTTAATATAGAGTCAGTTCCTCGCATTGTCTTAATAATGAGTCAGTTCCTCTTCTTGTCTTGATACTAAGTCAGTTCCTGTCTTGTGTTAATACTGAGTCAGTTTCCTGCCGTGTCTTAATACTAAGTCAGTTCCTCGTGTTGTCTTGATACAGAGACAGTTCCTCTCCTTATCTTCATACTGAATCAGCTCGACGCTTTTTCTTAGTAAAGAGTCAGTTCCACGTCTTCTCTTTATAATGACTCAGTTACCCGCCTTTTCTTGATAGTGAGTTAGTTTTAGTATTCTCTGAGTCAGTCCCTCTCCTTTTCTGAATGGAAAATCAGTTCCTCTTCTTTTCTTAATACTAAGTCAGTTCCTCGCCTTGTCTTAATAATGAGTCTTTTCTTCGCCTTTTCTTAGATATGAGTTAGTTTCTCGTCTTGTCTTAATGGTGAGACATTTTCTCGTCTTGTCTTAATACAGAGTCAGTTTCTCTCCTTGTCTTAATACTGAGTCAGTTACTTGTCCTCCCTTAATAATGAGTCAGTTCGTGTTGTCTTAATAGTGAATCAGTTCCTCGCTTTATATTAAAAGTGAGGCAGTTGCTTGCCAAGTCTTAATAATAAGTCAGTTCCTCCTCTTATCATAATACTGACTCATACAGAGTCAGTTCCTCTCCTTGCCTTAATACAGAATCTGTTCCACGCCTTTTCTTGATACTAAGTTAGTTCCTGTCATGTCTTAACAGTGATTCAGTTCCTCGCCTTATCTTAATAGTGAGGCAGATCCTTGCCTAGTCTTACTAATACATCAGTTCCTCGTCTTGTCATAAAACTGAATCAATTACTCGCTTTGGCTTTACAATGAGTCAGTTCATCGTCTTGTCTTAATATTGAGTCAGTTAATCGCCTAGTCTTAATACGTCAGTTGCTTTCCTTGTCTTGAATATGAGTCCGTTCCTCGTCTTGTCTCAATACTGACTCAGTTCCTCGTTTTGTCTTAATAATGAGTCACTTTCTCGTCTTGTATGCATACTAAGTCAGTTCCAGTCTTGTCTTAATAATGAGATGATTCCTTGCATTTTCTTAATATAGAGTCAGCTCCTCGTCTTGTTTTGATGCTGCGTCAGTTCCTGTCTTGTCTTAATAGTGAATTAGTTCCTCGCCTTGGCTTAACAATGAGTCAGTTCATCGACTTGCCTTAACACTGAGTCAGTTCCCCGCCTACTCTATATACTAAGTCATTTGATTGTCTTGTCCTAGATATGAGTCAGTTCCTCGCATTGTGTTAATACTGAATCAGATCATCGTCTTCCCATGATAAGAGTCAGTTCATCTTGTCTTAATATAGACTCAGTTCCAAGCCTTATATAAATAAGGAGTCAGTTCCTCGTCTTGTCTTAAGAATGAATTAGCTCCTAGTCTTGTGTTGATACTAAGTCAGTTTCAATACTGAGTCAGTTCCTTGCTTTGTCTTAGTACTGAGTCAGTTCCTCTTCTCTTAATACAGAGACAGTTCCTCTCCTTGTCTTCGTACTAAGTTAGTTCCACGACTTGTTTTAATAAAGAGTCAGTTCCTCGTCTTCTCTTAATAATGAGTCAGTTCCTTGCCTTGTCTTGATAGTGAGTCAGTTCCAGTTTTCTCTTAATACTGAGTCAGTCTTTCTCCTTGTATGAATAGTAAGCCAGTTACTCTTCTTTTTTATAATGAGTCACTTCCTCGCCTTGTCTTTATAATGAGTCAGTTCCTCGCCTTGTCTTAGTAATGAGTCAGTTCCTCGTTTTGTCTTAGATATGGGTTAGTTCCTCGTCCTGTTTTAATAATGAGTCACTTTCTCGTCTTGTCATAAAACAAAGTCAGTTCCTCTCCTTATCTTAGTACTGAGTCATTTCCTCGTATTCTCTTAATAATGAGTCAGTTCCTCGTCCTCTCTTGATATTGAGTCAGTTCCTGTCTTGTCTTAGTATTGAGTCAGTTTCTTACCTTGTCTTAATACTGAGTCAGTTCCTCATCTTGTCTCAATAGAGACAGTTCCTCTCCTTGTCTTTATACTGAGTCAGTTCCATATCTTGTCATAATAGAGTCAATTCCTGGTCCTCTCTTTATAATAAATCAGTTCCTCGACTTTCTTGGTAGTGAGTCAGTTCCAGTTTTCTCTTAATACAGAGTTAGTTGCTCGCCTTTTCTTAATAATGAGTCAGTTCCTCGCCTTGTCTAATTAGCTAATCAGTTCCCTCGTCTTCTCTTAATACTGTGTCAGTTCCACGCTTTTTCTTAAAAAAGAATTAGTTTCTCGCCTTCTCTTAATAATGAATCAGTTCCTCATCTTTTCTTAATACTGAGTTAGTTCCTGTTTTGTCTTGGTACTGAGTCAGTTCTTCACCTTGTCTTAATACTATGTCGCATTATCATAGAAATGAGTCAATTCCTCGGTTTGTCATAATACGGAGTTAGTTCTTGTCTCGTTTTAATAGTGAATCAGTTCATCGCCTTGGCTTAAGAATGAGTCAGTTCATCGTCTTGTCCTAACACTGAATTAGTTCCCGCCTATCTTTATAATGAGTCAGTTCATCTCCTTGTCTTGAAATGAGTCAGTTCGTCATATTTCTCTTAACAGTGAATCAAATCCTTGTATTCTCTTAATACAGAGTGAGTTTCACACCTTGTCTTATAACGGAGTCAGTTCCACGAAGTGTCTTCATAAAAAGTCAGTTCATCACCTTGTCTTAGCAATGAGTCAGTTCCTCCTCTTGTTTTCATACTAACTCAGTTCCTGTCTTGTCATAATAATGAGTAAATTCCTTGCCTTGTCTTGATACTGAATCAGTTCCTTGTCTTGTCTTAATACAGAGGCAGTTCCTCTCCTTGTCTTCATACTGAGTCAGTTTCATGCCTTGTCTTAATATGGTTTCTCGTCCTCTCTTTATAATGGATCTCTTTCTCGCCTTTCTTGATAGTGAGTCCGTTCCATTCTTTTCTTAATAGTGAGTCAGTCCCACTCATTATCTTAATAGTAAGTCAGTTCCTCTTCTTTTCTTTATACTTAGTTCCTTGCCTGTCTTAAGAATGAGTCAGTTCCTCGTCTTGTCTAAGATATGAGTTAGTTCCTCGTCTTGTCTTAATAGTGAGTCACTTCCTTGTCTTGTCTTAACACAAAGTCAGTTCCTCTCCTTGTCTTAATACAAATTCGGTTCCTCTTCTTGTCTTCATAATAAGTCAGTTCCTCATCTTTTCTTGATAGGAAGTCAGTACCTGTCTTGTCCTAAAACTGAGTCAGTTCCTTGCCTTGTCTTAATACTGAGTCAGTTCTTTGTCTTGTCTTAATAGATAGACAGTTCCTCTCCTTTTCTTCATACTGAGTCAGTTCCACGGCTTGTGTTAATAAATAGTCAGTTCCTCGTCTTCTCTTTATAATGAGTCAGTTCCTCGCCGTATCTTGACAGTGAGTCAGTTCCAGTCTTCTCTTAATAATGAGTTACTCCCAATACATGTCTGAATAGTAAGTTAGTTCCTCTTCTTCTCTTTATACTGAGCCAGTTCATCGCCTTATGTTACTATTGAGCCAGTTCCTGGCCTTTCTTAATAGCTAATCAGTTAACTCGTCTTCTCTTAATGCTGAATCAGTTCCAGTCTTGTCTTAATACTGAGTCAGTTCCTTGCCTTGTCTTAATATAGAGTCAGATCATCGTCTTGTGTTAATACTGAGTCAATTCCTGTCTTCTATTAATAGTGAATCAATTCCTCGCCTTGGCTTAACAGCGAGTCAGTTCATCGTCTTGTCTTAACACTGAGTCAGTTACCCGGCTACTCTTTATACTATGAAAGTTCCTCTGTTTTGAATATGAGTCACTGCCTCGTCTTATCTTAATACTGAATCAGATCATCGTCCCTTCTTCATACAGAGTCGGTTCCTTTCCTTGTCTTAATACAGTCATCTCCACGCCTTGTCATAAAAAGAATCATTTCCTCGTCTTGTCTTTATACTGAGTCAGTTCCTCGTCTTGTCTTGATAATGAGTCAGTTCCTCGTCTTGTCCTGATACTAAGTCTGTACTTCTTTAGTCTTAAAACTGAGTTAGTTTCTTGCCTTGTCTTAAAACTGAGTCAGTTCCTCGTCTTGTCTTAATATAGAGTCAGTTCCTCTCCTTGTCTTCAAGAGTCAGTTCAAGTCTTGTGTTAATACTGTGTCAGTTCTTGTCTTGTCTTAATGCTGAGTCATTTCCCTCAATTGTCTTAATACTGAGTCAGTTCGTCGTATTTTCTTGATACAGAGACAATTCCTCTCCTTGTCTTCATACTGAGTCAGTTCCATGACTTATCTTAATAAAGAGTCAGTTACCTGTCTTCTCTTTATAATGAGTCAGTTCCTCGTCTTGTCTTTATAGTGAATCTGTTCCAGTCTTCTCTTAATACTATGTCAGTCCTTCTCCTTGTCTGAGTAGTAGGTCAGTTCCTCCTCTTTTCTTTATACTGAGTCAGTTCTTCGCCCTGTCTTGATAATGACTCATTTCCTGGCCTTGTCTAAATATGTAATCAGTTACCCTCTTCTTCTCTTAATACTGAGTCAGTTCCACGCCTTGTCTTAAATAAGAGTCAGTTCCTCGCCTTCTCTTAATAATGAATCAGTTCCTCTTCTTTTCTTAATAATGAGTCAGTTCCTATTTTGTCTTGGTACTGAGTCATTTCCTGCCTTGTCCTAATATTGAGACATTTCTTCGCATTGTCTTATAAATGAGTAAGTTCCTCGTCTTGCCTTAATACTAAGTCAGTTCCACGCCTTGTCTTAATAGGGAGTCAGTTCGTCTTTTTGTCTTATTAGTGAGTCAATTCCAAGCCTTGTCTTAATAAAGAGTCACTCCCTCGTCTTGTCTTAATAAGGAATCAGTTGCTCGTCTTAATAATGAGCCCGTTCCCTCTTTTTGTGTAAATAATGAGTCAGTTCCACGCCTTATCTTAATAGTGAGTCAATTTCACGGCTTGTCTTAATGCTGAGTCAGTTCTTTGTCTCGTCTTGATGATGAATCACTTTCTCATTTTGTCCTGATACTAAGTCAGTTCCTCATCTTGTCTTAATTATGAGTCAGTTTCTGTCTTGTCTTGATAGTGAATCAGTTACTCGCCTTGGCTTAACAATGAGTCAGTTCATCGTCTTGTCTTAACAGTGAGGCAATTCCACGCCTACTCTTTATACTAAGTCAGTTCCTCTTCTTGCTTTTAATATGAGTCAGTTCCTCTTATTGCCTTAAGTTTGAATCAAGGTCCTCGTCTTCTCTTAATATAGAGTCAGTTCCTCTCCTTGTCTTAATATAGAATCTGGTCCGCACCCTGTCATAAAATGAGTCAGTTCCTCGTCATATCTTAATGCGTCAGTTCCTGTCTTGTCTTAATAGTGATTCATTTCCTCGCCTTATCTTAATAGTGGGTCAGTTTTTTGACTAGTTCTAATAATGAGTCAGTTCCTCGTCTTGTCTTAATACTGAGTCAATTTTTCGCCTTGGCTTAACAATGAGTCAGTTCATCGTCTTGTCTTACTATGGAGTCAGTTCATTGCCTAGTCTTAATACCTCTTTTTCTCTCCTAGTTTTAAATATGAGTCAGTTCCTCGTCTTGTCTTAATACTGAGACAGTTCCTCGTCTTGTTTCAATACAGAGTCAGTTCATCTTGTCTTAATGCAGAGTCATTTCCACGCCTTGTCTTAAAAAAGGGTTAGTTCCTCGTTTAGTCTTAATAATGAGTCCGTTCCTCGTCTTGTCTTGATACTAAGTTAGTAACTGTCTTGTCCTAATACTGAGTCACTTCCGTGACTTGCCTAATACTAAGTCACTTCCGTGACTTGCTTAATACTGAGTGAGTTCCTCGTCTTGTTTTAATACTGAGTCAATTCCTCGCCTTATCTTAATAGTGAGGTAGTTACTTGCCTAGTCTTCATAGTCATTTCCTCGTCGTCTTAATACTGAGTCAATCCCTTGCCTTAGCTAAAAAGTGGGTGAGTTCATCGTTTAGTCTTAATATTGAGTCAGTTAATAGCCTAGTCTTAATACTTCAGTTACTCTCCTTGTTTTAAATATGAGTCAGTTCCTTGTCTTGTCTTGATACTGAGTCAGTTCCCCGTCTTGTCTTGATAATGAGTCACTTTCTCCTCTTTTCTTCATGCTAAGTCAGTTCCAGTCTTGTCAGTTCCTTACCCTGTCTTAATATAGGGTCAGTTCCTCGTCTTTTCATAATGCTGAGTCAGTTCCTGTCTTGTTTTAATAGTGAATCATTTCATCACCTTGGCTTAACAATGAGTCAGTTCATCGTCTTGTATTAACACTGAGTCAGTTCCCCGACTACTCTTTATACTAAGTCAGTTCCTCTTTTTGTCTTAGATATGATTCAGTTTCTTGTGTTGTCTTAATACTGAATCAGATCCTCGTCTTCTCTTAATAGAGAGGCAGTTCCAACGCCTAGTCTTAATACAGATTCAGTTCCACGCCTTGTCTTAATAAAGAGTTAGTTCCTCGTCTTGTCTTAATAATGAGTCAGTTCCTCGTCTTTTGTTGATGCTAAGTCAGTTCCTGTTTTGTCTTAATGCAGAGTCAGTTCCTTGCCTTGTCTTAATATTGACTTAGTTCCTCGTCTTGTCTTAATTCAGAGACAGTTCCTCTCCTTGTCTTCATACTTAGTCACTTCCACGCCTTGTCTTGATAAAGGGTCAGTTACTCGTCTTCTCTTTAAATGAGTCAGTTCCTCGCCTTGTCTTGATAGTGAGTCAGTTTCAGTCTTCTCTTCATCCTGAATCAGTCCCTCTACTTGTCTGAGAAGTTAGTCACTTCCTTTTTTTTTCTTTATACTGATTCAGTTCCTCGCCTTGTCTTAATAATGAGTCAGTTCATAGCCTTCTCTTGATAGTGAGTCAGTTCCAGTATCTTTTAATCCTGAGTCAGTCCCTCTCCTTGTCTGAATAGTAAGTTAGTTCCTCTTCTTTTCTTTATACTGAATCAGTTCTTAGCCTTGTCTTAATAATGAGTCAGTTCCTCGCCTTGTCTTAATAGCTAATCAGTTACCTCGTCTTCTCTTAATACTGAGTCAGTTCCACGCCTTGTCTTAAAAAAGAGTCAGTTCCTCGCCTTCTCTTAATGAATGAGTTCCTCGTCTTTCCTTAATACTGAGTCAGTTCTTGTTTTGTGTAGGTACTGAGTCAGTTCCTAATACTGAGTCATTACCTCTTCTTATCTTAATAATGAGTCAGTTCTTCGCCTTGTCCTAATACGGAGTCAGTTCCTTTTTGTCTTATTTGTGAGTCAGTTCCAAGCCTTGTCTTAATAAAGAGTCAGTTCCTCGTCTTCTCTTAATAGCAAATCAGTTCCTCACCATGTCTTACTGATAAGCCAGTTCCCTAGTCTTGTCTTATTCCCGAGTAAGTTCGAAGCCATGTCTTAATAGTGAGTCAATTTTACGGCTTGTCTTAATACTGAGTCAGTTCCTGGTCTTGTCTTATCAATGAGTCACTTTCTCGTTTCGTCTTGATAGTAAGTCAGTTCTAGTCTTGTCGTCATACTGAGACAGTTCCTTGCCTTGTCTTAGTATAGAGTCTGTTCCTTGTCTTATCTTATTAATGCGTCAGTTCCTGTCTGGTCTTAATAGTGAATCGCTTTGATTTAACAATGAACCAGTTCATCGTCTTGTCTTAACACTGAGTCAGTTCCCCGCGTACTCTTTATACTAAGTCAGTTCATCGTCTTGTCTTAACACTGAATCAGTTCCCCGCATATTCTTTACACTAAGTCAGTTCCTCTCATTGTCTTAATTAAGAGTCAGTTCCACGTCTTTTCATAAAAACCATCATTTTCTCTTGTCTTTATTTCCACTCCTTGCCTTAACAGTGATTCAGTTCCTCACCATATTTTAATAGAGGCAGTTCCTTGGCTGGTCTAAATAATGAGTCAGTTCCTCGTCTTGTTTTAATTCTAAGTCAATTCCTCGCCTTGGCTAACAATGAGACAGTTCATCGTCTTTTCTTAATACTGGGTCAGCCTTGTCTTAATATTCAGTCAGTTCCTTGTCTTGTCCTAATACTGAGTCACTTTCTGTTTTGTCTTAATACTGAGTCAATTCCTCGTCTTCTCTTAATAATGATTCATTTCCGACTCTTGTCTTGATATTGAGTCAGTTCCTCGCCTTGTCTTAATAGTGAGTCAGTTCCGGGTCTTGTCTTGATAATGAGTGAGTTTCTCTCCCTATCTGAATAGTGAGTCAGTTCCTCATCTTTTCTGAATGCTGAATCAGTTCCTCGTCTTATCATAATAATGAGTCACTTCCAAGCCTTGTCTTAATAGTGATTCAACTTCACGGCTTCTCTTAATACTGAGTCAGTTCCTCGTATTATCTTAATAGCAAGTCAGTTTCTCATCTTGTCTTAATACTGAGTCAGTTCCTGTCTTGTCTTTATAGAGAATCAGTTCCTCGCCTTAACAACGAGTCAGTTCATTGTCTTCTCGTAATAATGAGTCAGTTCCCCGCCTACTCTTTATACTACGTCAGTTCCTATTCTTTTTTTGAATATGAGTCAGTTCCTCTTATTGTATCAATACTGTCAGATCCTCGTCTTCTCTTAATAGAGAGTGAGTTCCTCAGAGTCCTTGTCAAATACAAAGTTAGTTCCACGCCTTTTCATAAAAAAGAGTTAGTTCCTCGTCTAGCCTTAATACTGAGTCAGTTCCTCGTCTTATCTTGATAATGAGTCACTTTCTCGTCTTGTCTTGATACTAAGTCAGTTCCAGTCTTGTCTTAATACTGAGTCAGTTCCTCGCCTTGTCTTAATACTGAGTCAGTTCCTCGTCTTGTCGTAATATTGAGTCAGATCCTGTCTTGTCTTAATAGTGATTCAGTTCCTCGGCTTATCTTAATAGTGAGGCAGTTCCATGCCTAGTCTTAATAATGAGTCAGTTCCTTTTATTGTATCAATACTGTCAGATCCTCGTCTTCTCTTAATAGAGAGTAAGTTCCTCAGAGTCCTTGTCAAATACAAAGTTAGTTCCACGCCTTGTCATAAAAAAGAGTTAGTTCCTCGTCTAGCCTTAATACTGAGTCAAGTTCCTCGTCTTATCTTGATAATGAGTCACTTTCTCGTCTTGTCTTGATACTAAGTCAGTACCTCTCTTGTCTTAAAACTAAGTCAGTTCCTTGCCTTTTCTTAATAGAGAGACAGTTCCTCCCCTTGATGTTATACTGAGTCAGTTCCTCGCCTTGTCCCCAAAAATAGTCAGTTCCTCGTCTTCTCTTTATAATGAGTCAGTTTCTCTTCGTATCTTAATAGTGAGTCAGTTCCAGTCTTCTCTTAATACTGAGTTAGTCCCAGTCCTTCTCTGAATAGTAAGTTAGTTCCTCTTTTCTCTTTATACTAAGCCAGTTTCTCGCCTTGTCTTAGTATTGAGTCAGTTCTTGGCCTTTTCTTAACAGCCAATCAGTTACCTCGCCTTTTCTTAGTATTGAGTCAGTTCCAAGCCTTGTCTTAAAAGAGTTAGTTCCTCGCCTTCTCTTAGTAATGAATCAGTTCCTCGTCTTTTCATAATACTGAGTCAGTTTCTGTTTTGTCTTGGTCCTGAGTCAGTTCTTCACCTTGTCTTAGTACGGAGTCATTTCCTCTTCTTTTATTAGAGAGTCACTACCAAGCCTTGTCTTAATAATGAGTCAGTTCCTCGTCTTCTCTCAATAACGAATCAGTTCCTCGTCTTGTCTTGATAATGAACCAGTTCCCTGGTCTTGTCTTAATACTGATTCAGTTCCTCACCTTGTCTTAATAGTGATTCAATTTCACGGCTTGTCTTAATATTGAGTCAGTTCCTCGTCTTGTCTTAATAATGAGTCACTTTCTCGTCTTGTCTTGATACTAAGTCAGTTCCAGTCTTGTCTTAATACTGAGTCAATTCCTTGCCTTCTCTTGAGATAGAGTCAGATCGTCTTGTCTTAGTATTGAGTCAGTTCCTGTCTTCTCTTAATAGTGAATGAGTTCCTCGCCTTGGCTTAACAATGAGTCAGTTCATCGTCGTTTCTTAACACTGAGTCAGTTCCCCGCCTACTCTTTATACTATGTAAGTTCCTCTCCTTGTTTCAAATATGAGTCACTTCCTCGGGTTGTCTTAATACTGAATCAGATCATCGTCTTCTCTTAACACAGAGTCGGTTCCTCTCCTTGTCTTAATACAGAGTCATTTCCAGGCCTTGTTTTGAAAAAGAATCAGTTCCTCGTCTTGTCTTAATACCGAGTCAGTTCCTCGTCTTGTCTTGATAATGAGTCAGTTCCTCGTCTTGTCTTGATACTAAGTCAGTACCTGTCTTGTCTTAGAACTGAGTTTGTTCCTTGCCTTGTCTTAATACTGAGTCAGTTCCTCGTCTTGTCTTAATAGAGAGACAGTTCCTCTCCTTGTATTCAAGAGTCAGTTCCTCTCTTGTCTTAATACTGTGTCAGTTCTTGTCTTGTCTTGATACTGAGTCAGTTCCTTGCCTTGTCTTATTACTGAGTCACTTCCTCGTATTTTCTTGATACAGAGACAATTTCTCTCCTTGTCTTCATACTGAGTCAGTTCCATGATTTATCTTAATAAAGAGGCAGTTCCCTGTCTTGTCTTTATAACGAGTCAGTTCCTCGCCTTGTCTTTATAGTGAATATGTTCCAATATTCTCTTAACAGTATGTTAGTCACTCTCCTTCTCTGAATAGTAAGTCAGTTCCATTTCTTTTCTTTATACTGAGTCAGTTCCTCGCCCTGTCTTGATAATGAGTCATTTCCTGGCCTTGTCTTAATATGTAATCAGTTACCCTTTTCTTCTCTTAATACTGAGTCAGTTCCTTGCCTTGTCTTAATATAGAGTCAGATCTTCGTCCTGTCTTAATGCTGAGTCAGTTCCTGTCTTCTCTTAATAGTGAATCAGTTCCTCGCATTGGCTTAACATTGAGTTAGTTCATCTTCTTGTCTTAACACTGAGTCAGTTCCACGCCTACTCTTTATACTATTTAAGTTCCTCTCCTTGTTTTAAATATGAGTCACTTCATCGTCTTGTCTTAATAATAAATCAGATCATCGTGGTGTCTTAATACAGAGTCAGTTCCTCTCCATGTCTTAATACAGAGTCATTTCCACGCCTTGTCATAAAAAAGAATCAGTTCCTCGTCTTGTCTTAATACTGAGTCAGTTCCTCGTCTTATGTTGATAATGAGTCAGTTCCTCGTCTTGTCTTGATACTAAGTCAGTACCTGTCTTGTCTTAAAACTGAGCTAGTTCCTTGCCTTGTGTTTATACTGAGTCAGTTCCTCGTCTTGTCTTAATAGAGAGACCTCTCTTTTGTATTCAAGAGTCAGTTCCTGGCTTGTCTTAATACTGTGTCAGTTCTTGTCTTGTCTTAATACAGAGTCAGTTCCCTCCATTGTCCTAATACTGAGTTAGTTCCTCGTAATTTCTTGGTACATAGACAATTCCTCTCCTTGTCTTTATACTGAGTCAGTTCCATGTCTTATCTTAATAAAGAGTCAATTCCCTGTCTTCTCTTTATAATGAGTCAGTTCCTCGCCTTGTCTTTATAGTGAACCTATTCCAGTCTTCTCTTAATACTATGTCAGTCCCTCTCCTTGTCTGAATAGTAGGTCAGTTCCTCTTCTTTTCTTTATACTGAGGCATTTCCTCGCCCTGTCTTGCTAATGACTCATTTCCAGGCCTTATCTTAATATGAAATCAGTTATCTTCTCTTAATACTGAGTCATTTCCACACCTTGTCTTAAAAAAGCGTCAGTTCCTCGCTTTTTTCTTAATAATGAATCAGTTCCTCGTCTTTTCTTGATAATGAGTCAGTTCCTATTTTGTCTTGGTACTGAGTCAGTTCTTACCTTGTCCTAATATTGAGTCATTTCTTCGCATTGTCTTAGAAATGAGTCAGTTTCTCGTCTTACCTTAATACTGTCAGTTCCACGCCTTGTCTTAATAGGGAGTCAGTTCCTCTTTTTTTCTTATTAGTGAGTTAATTCCAAGCCTTGTCTTAATAAAGAGTCAGTTCCTCGTCTTGTCTTAATAACGAATCAGTTCTTCGTCTTGTCTTAACAATGAGCCAGTTCCCTCTTTTTGTCTTAATAATGAGTCAGTTCCACGCCTTGTCTTAATAGTTAGTCAATTTCACGGCTTGCCTTAACACTGAGTCAGTTCCTCGTCTCGTCTTGATAATGAGTCACTTTCTCATCTTGTCTTGATACTAAGTCAGTTTCTCCTCTTGTCTTAATACTGAGTCAGTTCCTGCCTTGTCTTGATAGTTAATCAGTTCCTCTCCTTGGCTTAACAATGAGTCAGTTCATTGTCTTGTATTAACACTGAGGCAGTTCCACGCCTACTCTTTACGCTAAGTCAGTTCCTCTTCTTGCTTTTAATATTAGTCAGTTCCTCTTCTTGCTTTTAATATGAGTCAGTTCCTCTTATTGTCTTAATTCTGAATCAAGATCCTCGTCTTCTCTTAATATTGAATCAGTTCCTCTCCTTGTCTTAATATAGAGTCTGGTCCGCACCCTCTCATAAAATGAGTCAGTTCCTCGTCATATCTTAATAATGCGTCAGTTCCTGTCTTGTCTTAATAGTGATTCAGTTCCTCGCCTCATCTTAATAGTGAGTCAGTTCCTTGAGTAGTTCTAGTAATGAGTCAGTTCCTCGTCTTGTCTTAATACTGAGGCATTTTCTCACCTTGGCTTAACAATGAGTTAGTTTATCGTCTTGTCTTACTATGGAGTCAGTTCATTGCCTAGTCTTAATACCTCTGTTTCTCTCCTAGTTTTAAATATGAGTCAGTTCCTCGTCTTGTCTTAATACTGAGACAGTTCCTCGTCTTGTCTCAACACACAGTCAGTTCATCTCCTTGTCTTATTACAGTCATTTCCACGCCATGTCTTAAAAAAGAGTCAGTTCCTTGTCTTGTCTTAATAATGAGTCAGTTCCTCGTCTTGTCTTGATACTAAGTCAGTTACTGTCTTGTCTTAATACTGAGTCACTT
>JAUUDZ010415833.1:0-14720 GCA_032361705.1 Panulirus versicolor | reverse complement strand
ACTACATGAATTGTGGCAGTTTTACTGGAAATTTTTTCTAACTTCTGCAATTTATGTTTCTGGTGGATGAAAGTTTAGTACGAGACATTAGTTATGTCTTATTCATTATTTGTTAACCCTTAAATGGTGACTAAAAGCAACTTATTTGCTCTTAGAGATCAACAGCCAACAACATTTGATGCTCTAACTTTTCTGGCATCAGTCAAAATATCCAGCTGACTTATCATACGATTAGTAGCTTAAAGAGGTTTCTTCCATTACTAAGATGGCATGAAAAAAAAATTCTATTCTCTTCAGTACCCCTACGACCATTGTTAGAATATTGGCATCCACCCTAAAATATGGAGATTATTAGATGATAGGACGAATGCTTGTGATGTGTATTGGCTGGTGAGGAAAGTGAAAAAGAGTAAAATGAGGAACACGAGTGATTTTAGAATGATTTCATAAGGAGGTAGGCCTGAGCATGTGTCCACACTGAACTTGTGCTCAAGAAAGAAGTTACACAACAAATGCACCTTAATTTCTCTTTCCATAATCCTGAGGTGTTGGAGGACTTTAGTAACAGATGATAGGTGCATTAAAGAGCTAGAATATTTCCAAAGCAAAACACCACCAATATCCAAGCCACATACACAAGCCATTCAATCTCCTCACATTTATATTTCATATGAAAGGGATAATATTTCTACATATAATTATGTTATTTGCCACCAATGCTGTGCCTGTGTATTGAATGATAATATACATATGAAATAAGAATGTGTATTAAAGTAAGAGTGGATTGTTCATTATAAAGAAACAAAGCCTTTTATATCTTCACACTTACCAGCCAATCTCCCTCATACTGCATGTTAGTGTAAAATAAGTAGTATTTCTACATATATTCATGTTACGTACTACCAATGGTGTGCCTGTGTTTGAAATAAGAGTACAGTTGAAAAGCAATTTCAGTTGAAAGAAAATTCATCATTGCCTTCTTTTCTTATCGGGGGTTGTCAAAAATATCATTCACACCCTGTGTGTGCTCATTTCGCACTGGACCAGGTAAACTCGAGGGTAATTGAACAACTGTATTTTCTGCAACTTCTTAAAGATTGTCTGTAATTTCAGTTTTTTCTGCACTTTGTCATAATGAAATTTTCAGACCAAGCCCACTGTTTAAGGGTGAACAGATTTTGATATTTCTGCTTTCATTACTTTGATAATTGATGTTATACCCTTCATATTAATTTGTCATGAATTGTTTATGTTCTACCAATGTGCTTTATTTGTAACTTGCAATCAAGAAACAGACTTAAAACAGTCTGAATACTTCAAGATCCTTCATCACTTTCAGTTACTTAGATCCTTGTCACTGAAACTGAGAAAAATGTGCTTAATTGATTTCAGTAGTGATTTATGTTAGTCACACATTTCCTCAATGCACAAAAATAATTTTCAGTTCAAGATATGTAAAATGGAGTTGTCTTTGTCAAAGGTATTGGAGGTTATTGTTTTTGTAAATAATAGAGGAAAAATGGGATCAATATATTTTTTGCCTACAAGAGAGTATAACCATAAGATGGTTTGTATCATGTTTTATTAGTCTCTCTGATATAAAAGCTTTGTAATTTGTATATTTGAAATGCTTTTAGTTACAAGATGTGAAAAAAGGTTTGATTAGAATGAATAAATCTGTTATTATATAAGATGATTGGTTATGTTTTAACTTTTAAGGGTTAAACAAGTCTGTTACAAGCTATCCTGTTAGGTGCTAAATTAGCTGATGGTTAGAGGTATATTATACCCAGTGTGATATAAACGATACTTGGTATTTGGCTAAACTAGATTGTGGATTATTTTGGATAAAATCTTGTAAATATTAAAACTTTCAGTGAGCCTTGCAAAGCCAGATGTGGTACAAAATGAGATACTTGTATCAGAGATGGATTTTATAATTAAGGTGGTACATCTGGGCTTTGTAATACTAATTGTAGAAATACAATGTATATTTATGCTATGAATAAACTGTGATGTTTCAGACTTCTGAGCTTGATTATTATGCTATTACTAATGATATCATTAGCAGAACATTTATAAAATTGTAAGTAATGTTGGCACATCCATCATGAATATACATTTATCATCAGTTTGAATTAAAACCCCTTTCACCAATACACTCCCTGCCTCAAGCCTTCCACTTCATTATCCCTCCCCTTCCTCTCATTCTGTACCTACTTTTCTGCCCCAAAACCCTCTACTCTGCGAGGCCTGGATGAGGATAGGGAGCTGCGGTTTTGGTGCATAACACATGACAGATAGAGACTGAGCGTGAGTGGATGTGACCTTTTTTTTGTCCGTTTCCTGGTGCTACCTTGCTGGAGGAAGAGGTGGCAATGCGGTTTCCTGTGTGGTGGGGTGGCACCAGGAATGGATGAAGACAAGCAAGTATGAATATGTGGTTGCGATAGCAGAAGAGGGTGTGCTGAAATGGTTTGGACACATGGAGAGACTGAGAGAAGAAAGATTGACAAGGAGGATATATGTGTCAAAGGTGGAGGAAACAAGAAGCAGGAGACCAAATTGGACGTGGAAGGATGGAGTAAAAATGATTTTGAGCAATCCGGGCCTGAACATACAGGAGGGTGAGAGGCAAGCAAGGAAAAGAGTGAATTGGAACTATGCAGTACACCAGGATCGATGTACTGTCAATGGACTGACCCAGGGCTTGTGAAATGTCTGAGGTAAAGCATGGAAAGGTCTGTGGGGTCTGGATGTGAATAGGGAGCTGTAGTTTCAGTGCATTGCATATGACAGCTAGAGATAGTGTGAACAAAAGTGGCCTTTTTTTTGTCTGTTTTCCTGGTGCTACCTCGCTGAAGCAGGGGGAAGCGATGCTGTTTCCTGTGGGGCAGGGTAGCACCAAGAATGGATTAAGGCAAGCAAATATGAATATGTACATGTGTATATATGTATATGTCAGTGCATGTGTATGTATATGTTGATATGTATATGTGCGTGTATGGGCGTTCATGTATATGTGTATACGAGTGGATGGGCTATTCTTGTTTCCTGGCACTACCTCGCTGATGCTGGAAATGGTGAACAAGTATAATAAATAAATATAATATAGTTTATATGTATATGTATGTGTATGACCTGGGAAGCTGATAATGTAGAAGTGGTTGGAGGACTCTGAAATTGAGTTTGTTGGCTGGCATGTAGGTAGACAGCTAGTTGATAGTGACCAGATAAGAGCCTACTCTCCTAGATGAAATCAGCATAGCAATGCACTTCTGAGGTAGCATACCCCCATTGAGAGCATTCTGTCTGCTAAGACAGACATGATGTATTCTCTGTAATCAAATGCACCAGCAACCACACCAATATTATTGTCATAAACAAGAATCAAGCCTATTTCTGCAGGTTTAATCAGTACTAAAAATTTAGAAGTGATTTTGTTGGTTTGAGTGTCTTTAGTTTTAGAATCTAAATATCAAAGAATGATGATATTAAGCTCAATACTGAGTACATATTTGTATTACTAAAAGAATGGTACTTCTGCCAAATCTACAATTTTCTTTTTTCTTTTTTGGGCAGAATACAGTATATATGAACTGGGTGTTATCCATTGCAGATGTCAATATCGCAGTCGAACAGACAACAGCTCTCCCACAGGAACTCAAGGCAACAGCTTTTCCAAAGATGACTATCCCAATATTGTTTGCAGAAACAACACAAAAGAAGATGTCACCTTTAAACAAAGCTACTCAGGAGGTAGAGAACAAGAGTATGGAGACTATAGAAGCAGACGGACATCATGTCACCCTCATGGTGCACCACCTCTAAAAGCCTCGTCAATAATGTCTCCTTGTACCTTGACCATTAGGTCTTAGAGTTTTTTAGAGACAATGAGTGTTCTAAAACTAGTATGAGGGGACAATGTTACGACCACAAAGATAAAAGTTTTGCTCTGGCTACATATTACATGTTGTAAAGCCTACAAATTTCTTTGTAAAATACTTGCCTTACCATCAATTACATTACACAATTGGCTCAACAGAATCAGTATAAATGTTGCTGGGATACCTGCACACTACAGATGTTGAAGAATAAATCACAGCAGTTGAAGCCAAATGCCTTTGTAGGTAGTAGTTGGTGGGAAGCCAATGACCAGGGAGGTTTATTACCTGCACTATCTGCCTGGGTATTGGGAGAGTAAGTGACAGCTGTGTAGAGCCAGCAATTCTGTGGTTGTCAAGTTGCACTCCTCTGACCCAGGTAACTGTCTGTTCTTTCTGCCTGACTCACACATGGTCTACTGGCATTCTGTTTACAAACATACAATCTCTCCTTGTCATACATAGCACTTGACAACACTTAACTCACACAATTCATTCTTTGCAACCCTAAATTTTCCTGTAGGAAGTGCTATGTGCTAGCCCTGCCTTTTGGCAATATGGTGGGAACAGATAGAAGTAGTAGGTAGGAGTATTAGTTAGAAATATTAGGTGAAATTATTCAGTAGGAACATTAGGCATGAGCATTAGGTAGCAGTAGGAGCATTAGGTAGGAGCCTCTGCAAACAATGCACTAGACTTGCCCTCTGCCAGTGGCCTGTTAAAGGATGAGGCACTAAAGGCTAAGAAGCGGCACAAGAGTTCATGAGTTATGAAGATTATTGCCATGGCCACCCCCTTGAGGGAGTTCCAGAATGGAACGAGCATCAGAGATATAGAGATATGTGTTTATGTTATGTATATGTACATGTATGTGTGTGTATGTATATATGAGTGCATATGAGTGGATGGGTCCTTCTTCGTCTGTTTCCTGGCGCTACCTCGCTGATGAGGGAAATGGAAATCAAGCATAAAATAAATAAAACATTTAGAATTAAACAGTGTAAAATACATTTATCTCCAATAAAACTTCAGAACTGGAAAAATCTAACCCTAAACTATAATTCCAACTACATAAATCTAAATCAAGGGATGTAAATATCCCAAACTAACACATTCCACTAGAGAAAGAGAGCAGTAAGTAACTATTCTTAGTTTCAGGGGCATCTTTGCCAATGCAACATTCTGTGGGGGAATTTCATGATAAATCACCTAAAAAAGAGGCACTTGCTTTGCTATCATCTTGAATCCCATGTATTAGTCATCAGATGCTAACCTAGACAGTGACATTCCCATAGTTCAAATCAGCCAGATAAAGTATCATTATATAGTATCAAAAATAAATATTTGACATGATTAGACTACATTATTGAAATCCATCCTGTACCACATGAATGAAATACAATAATTCAATATACTTAACAAACTACAATGAAGAATTCACCTGTTTCATACTTTACTGTCCACATGCACTTCTCAAATAAACTATATTGTTCAACCATTTAAATATGATGGCTACTTTAAAAAAGAAACTAGAGGTTATATGAATTTCCATCCAACTCCCAAAATACAAAAAAATTAATTGTACTAACCTTTGGCATCATACACACATGGCCTGTGAGTGCAACAATTTCTTGATACCAATAAGTATGTCCATTTCACATCTATTGACAAAACTTGTGACAATATGGTCTTCATGAGATCATCTGGCAATAAACATACTGTCTTGGCAGAGATAATAAGCATGCCGATTGAATGGCACAACCAACAAATGGGTGAATATCCATGTGAAGTATCACTTGCCAATAGTTAGAGAATTGATAATACTAGTAAGAGGTGACATTTTCAAACCATCAACAATCGAATGTTGCTCTCAATGAATAAAAGAAATTTACTGAGATGTTATGTGATGCTGTAGTATCACATAACTCATCTCCATTATTCTGAAGTTTATTTTAAAATTACTCTAAATGTAGAATTGAGTATAATAAAATAATCTAAATAATGTCAAACTGATTACATATTTAAAATTAATCGATGTACTGAGAGCAATATTCTTCAGGATACAGTAAACTTACATTTGTTTGTCAAGTGCATGTATCACTACAATCCCTTTGACAATGCAGTTGTCAGCATTTGCAAAACATTCATTTGATAGTTACCTGAATATCACTACAAATAAGAACAAACAGAAAAAATCAATTCTACAGAAATAAATATACATACAACACATTATATACAGTCCAAAACTTAGCAGTTCAGTGGATTTGCATAATTAATGAGTAAACAGAAAAGCAAAGCTTTTTCTCTCAATGAATTCTCAGCATAAAATGTTTTCATAATGTGTCAAGATTAGGCAGAAGCATTAAGTAGTAGTAGTTAGGTAGGAATATTAGGTAGGAGCCTTAGGTTGAAGCAGTTGGTTGGAACATTAAGTAAACAAATTAGGTAAAGAAGTTGGTAGTAACATTAGGTAGGAGCCTCTGGAAACACTGCACTAGAGTTGTCTTTGCTAGTGGCCTGTTAAGGGTGAGGCACTAATGGCTAAGCAGCAGCAGAAGAGTTCACCAGTTACAGAAACATTTACCATGGCCACCCCCTTGAAGGAGTTACAAAAGGGAACGGGCATCAGAGATACAGATGTGTAAAGCTAAGCATTCCTAAGATTCTGTGCTTACACACAGGACATAATATTAGTTAAAAACCACTGAAAATCATTCATCTATTCCTTGAGTGAAGTGGTTATGTTACTAAATATTTCAAAAGAGTTATCAAAACAAAAGTTTCTTCTTATTGTACATTCTTCATATACACACAACACACACAAATCATTTCCATCAGCATGACTGATGTTATGAACATATCTGTCTTGTGATAATGAATTCTAAATAAAACTAACAATATTTTGTCTTTCTCCAAAGGATCTGCACTTCAGTTCTATGGATTGTACTATATCATGGCTATCAATCTATGCTGGCTTACATATACATGAAGATGAAATGTGTGAAAAATTATGAAATTCTGATCTCCAGTACATCACAACCTTTTCAACTGGTCTGTAGGTGGTACAAACAGAAATAATTTCTGCAGGTACCAAAAGTTTGTGGTAGAACCAACTTCTTCACCAAGTAAAATACCATGCGGTATTAAGTTAGTAAAGTGTAATCACAATACAGAAAGCCACTAACACTGGTTTGCAACTTTTTTATTCATGATACACTTATACTACACCACACTTGTCTTTAAAAACATTTTCATAACAACCTTTAAAAGTTTAAATTTTTCTTATAAAATTCAAAATCAATGAAGTTGATTACACAGAAGAGTCCAGCTCACTATTCACTGTTTCTTGAAGCTTTTCAAGATGGGGTAAATATTTTCAAAAGCTTCATAAATCTGACCCCTTACTTTTGCACCTGTAACAAAAAACTTTAGATATGTATTTGAAATATCTGACAAGCACATTCAGTTTGAGAATAGTGGATGAAGGATGGTAACAAAAAAGGTGTAAAAAACAAATAACAATCACCAAGTGGTTAGGGGAGCTTCCAGTGAGTGGTGTACTGAACACAAAGGTTTGAAACAACCTATTCTTGAGTGGAACTGGTATAAAATGGGCAAAATTCTGAAATTCAGAGAGACTGGAATTAGAAAATGAAGAGCTGTTACGTAAAGTGGGTGTACTTTGATGGTACAGATATGTAAAAAAAGAGATCAAGAAAACCTGCCAAAAAGGACATATAAGTGAGATGCATGCTAAAAACAAGTATGAAATAGAAGTGTTTATGTGCGAGACAGAAGCTTGCATGGAAGGGTAGGAACTTCAACAAGATTCAGGTATTTTCTAAAGACTCAGCATGGGACACTACTTTGTTGCAAAAAAATGGTATATTTCGCATTAATTGACAAAAGGTCTTGAGCCTTTTTGCTGTTGAATAATACATTAAAATTGATCTTTTAAGTATTACTTTATGATGTTCTCCATTTATGTGAGTTAAATATAATAAAATCTGTTTAGCAAATATATGTGAAAGACTATATTAGATCTATACTGCATTTTCTAACAGGCTCCCCAACCTCAAATGCAGTATCATAATGCAACAATGGCTTTCTAATAACATTAAAATGCATGGTACACTGTCTGAGCTTGATAAAATAATGAAGCAAAATGATATTACTATTTATGTAACATGCTAGGCCCAACTTGCCAGCAATAGTCACTCATATACATAGGAGATGCAGGTGGAACACAGCTCATTACATAAAGCAGAGTATGCAATACACACAGCAGATGAGTGGGAACAACATATTCCATAACATAAGAGTATACTGCATAAATGACAAACACATAAAGGTATCACAATCTAATGAACACACAATAGTTTATGCAATCATATTAAAGAAACATGAAGGCAGAACAGTTCATGGCATACACTACACTCTGCTCTCCTTAGTTTCTGCATAGAAAGCCACTCAAGGATTGACTATCATGATACCTAGTTCCCTCACACAGGTATGATGAGGAATTCTCACTCTATTTTCATCTTTCCCTCTTCTTATAGCTTTTCTACCTTTAAGAGTCAAGTTTACAAAAACATGCAAAATCTAAAGTAATTTCTACATTATCACACATAGTCAACTAGTGACCTAGAGAGTCAGTTCACATAACACATACAATCAGTTCAAAACACACAGTTAACATGACAGTTAGTTCACTCAATATGTAAGTCTGACACCATGAGTGACTGACATACATGTTAGCACGTACAACACATACGCAGTCAACTAACATCAGCAAACAAATATAAAAAAAGCTGTCACATGATTGTCCCACACACCTAACTGGTACTTACCTGTCAGCACAACTTTGCCAGACACAAATATGAGGAGAACAATCCGAGGTTTCACCATACGGTAGATGAGGCCTGGAAACAGTTCAGGTTCATAGCTGCAGACCAAAAAGAAAAAAAATGCATACAATTTGCTGTAAGATGTTGCCAACGTATATCTCTGTTAAACAACAAATAATCATTTGCTTTGCCAGTCAACATATCAGAACACTGGATAGTTAACCCCCATAAGCAAATCAAATGCTATAATCTGGCTACTTAGACCTGAAAATATCCTACGCAATCAAGACCTGAGCTGATTCAAGCTTGTTTAGGAAAATTCCATTACAATCTTGTTAAGCTACTCTGCATATCATTACTGAAACCTTATACATTTGCCTAGTCAGGGCAAGATAAGGGTACTACTGCTCAGTGTCTTCAAAACCATTTTGTTCTCGGCTAAATGTTACACGGTGAACCTAAAAACATGGTGGGGCTAAAGCCATCACAGATGAACCACCAGTAGTTCTACATACTAAAAACAAAAACATAATTCTTTCATAGTTACTCAGCCCTCCCTACAAGACACTGACACCCTACCCACATGATCAGTGCAATGAAAATTTAAGTGCACCTTGTTTACCATTTCAACTCAGATGATGATTAGCTCATTAATAGAAGTAGGGCATTTCTTAGTCAGATTAGCTTTGATGATTTTCATATCAAAGGCTTGGATGATCTTCATCTAACAAGCTTCTCAAGACTTGATTCATCTGATTTCACTCATAGAAATGGAAACAAACTTGGGGCAAAGCACTCTTTCTTCAATACAACCATTAACATATGGAATGATATACCAATCTGAATAATTGAAAGTAGTACTATAGATATGTTTATGAACAAACTTGAATACTTAGCTTTAGGTCCATGAATTAAATCATTTTGTCTCCTTAGTCACAGTGACAGTTTACAGGTTTTTCTCTTTGAATTATCTGTACACCTTTCAAGTTTTACCACACTTTTCTGCAAGTTTCTAATATCTTCCACTATCACTAAAAGCCTTGAAGGGACCCCAGTGGTCTATTGCCATTTGAATTCCTTTGTAATCCTAAAAAGAAATAAGATTCTCCCAACTAGTGGCTAGCTGGAGCAACAGGGATGATCATTATTGAAATGGTTAGTAAACTGCACCAAACATGTGACAAAACATATCCTCACATTGCTTTTAGATTCACAATGTATTGAAATATTTGCATTTCTTTATTGATGAATAAAGAAAATATTGTAAAATTATTGTTTTAAAAAACAGAGGTACTTGAAGAGCTTAACAATAAATGATATGGGATCATACATCTTACCTGCTGAACTGACTATGTGTGAGAACCAAACCCTCTAATCTGATGGGGAACTTTACATCACAGCTACCAACCATATTCTGGATCTTGAACTCCAGGAACTTTGCCTGTTGGGTACAATGGTATCACAATCTTGTACATTTTCAATAATGACTACAATTCAGCAACTACACTAATTACACCCACAAGCCATAAGCTCATACCCTTCCCCTCCAATGAATCAATGGGACCAAGAGACCTTGGCTTTTGAACTACTAATACCAAAGTCAACAAGATTCATCCTTTCTTTATAGAAAAATACCATGAAGAATGAAGAAAACAGCCACCAACATGAGTGAGGAGCTACTCCCTTTACCTGGTAGACAAATGACCTTCTGCCAAGTTCTCTCACACAAGCCCTCAATATGCACTCTTGTTCGAATGAGACAGGTTACATGAGTGCAATAAAACTGATACAAATACATCTGTGAAGACCTATTAGGAAGGGATGCTCAAGCTTCTGCAAACTAATAACTTTTTATACCATCTTCCACTCTCAATGTAAAATAATCCCCGAACTGAGAAGTCAGTTAAGTCCAGACTCGAACTGAAGACTTTGATGAGAGAATAACCAGTTCTCTGTTCAGCACAACAAACACACCTGTTAACCTCCCTGGCCATATATTTATACAATAAGCTTCTCTACTGAGAGTTAAGAATGCTAACATTGCATAATAGTACTCTTTATACCCCATTCCATATTAGCAGATAATTCTTAGTTACTAAAAATAAGTTTTCTTATGAGCCCTTGTACCTATCTAAGCCATGAAGAAAGTAGGGATTGCTCTTTGCCTTGAAGAAACTGGTTATGAACTGCAATACATTTCTGTAAAAACACAGGAAAATTGTGGAACAAGTGAAAACAGCATCTTCTACCACTTGCAGTGACTTAAGATGAATGTTCAAGGTTGTTTTTTTTTGCACCCAAAATTTTCATATTTCAAAGTTAAACACACCCACAATACATGACATAAATTATACATGACCTAAATTATATCTGAAAAGAGCCATTTTCTTCGTACAAAAGAAGAGCATTACACTTACAGGAAAGCCCAGCTTTTGCACAATCCGAGCATATTTTCTTGCTGCTAATCTGGAGTCATCTTCACTTTTTGCTCCAGTGCAAACCATTTTTCCCGAGGAGAAAATAAGTGCTGTAGTGCGGGGTTCTCGAATTCTCATGATAACAGCTGCAAATCGTTTGGGATTATACTCTGCATTTCGAGCATGAAGGGCTATTTTCTTTAGGTCGAGCTTACAATTTAGGTTTACTGTTGAAACAATGTTCCTGTAAAGAAATATGAAAAACTAAATATTTTTGAGATTAGTTAATGCAAAACTTCATGGTATGTCACTTTACATCCACAGGGTATAGACAGTAAAGTAATCTGCAAACATGGAGACATTATCCTGAAACAAGTTGAATGTAAATGGTAGGAAAGTCACATCTTAACACCCTGTTACTCCTGATGTAATGGTGATAGCATAACAAACTGCCTACACACATCAAATTAATAATTTTCTAAATACCAATAATTTTCTAAATATTAATCTTACTCTGACCATTCAGCTGCTAGTCAATCACACATACCTATACACACATTAACTCAAACTTGTATGTGCCACTAGCTTACTACCTCAATCTATAAGCCAATCTCAGATTTGACCCTTCCATCACATCACTTGCTAGTAAGCTAGTCTACTCACCCTAAAGGCGGATATAAAACTATCATACACAGAACAGTGATGACTTACAGGATGAGCTTTAGGGAAAGTACAATGAAAGTGCCACAATAGTAAAATATGTATCATGGTAAAATGACTTTGACAGGGTCTCTTCAATGAAGCATCCCAAATACCTTAACCTTACTACAACATATGCTTACGAAACATGTTTAAAACAGAAAAATGCTGGCATGCAACAACAGGCTAAGACAAGCTTTTCTGTGGGCTGAGTGTGATAACTACAAACACTGAATGTGAATAATAAAACAGAAATGTGAAAGCTAACAAGGTATATTAGTGCAATATGTTGGTAAGAAAAGTGGAAAGAATGAATGTGGGAACAAAGATGCTTGTGAATTTAGAGCAAAATAAGCAGCAATGCAAGTAAGGATGACTAAAGATTAGATGTTGGTACAAAGCAGGGGACTGTATGTATGAAAGATAGGAAGTAAGGTGAACAGAATGAAAATAAGCTACAAATGTAATATTTGGATGAGATATTTAGTCTTACCCACTCTGCTATCCAGAAGGCACTGGTAAATTTGTCATGGAAACAAGCAATGCAGAAACAAAATATAACTGATCTCTAACACAAAGTTGAACATACTGAAGCTGTGGTACGATGCCTGGGTCGTTAGAGTGCGGGGTTAAGGGTGTCATGGGGCCTCCAACCGGTGTAGAGGGTCCTGTTACTGAACCAAACATGCCTGCACTGACTTGTGATCCACCCCCAACAACAGGTGACATCATACTCTGTAAGAAATAGATATTGCTACTGACACACTCTTAAAATTTCATGTTTCAAGAAATTCATATCAGGAGCAAATGTTAATATGAACACAGACCAGAATGCCCATAAGATGAAATCAAAGATGCCATGAAAAAAAAGTCAACATCTTGCATGCATGAACACTTTAACGAAATCTAGTTCCATTCAATGATGTCATGTACAAAAGTGGCTTGAAATTTTTCAAGATTGCTACCATAGCAGGTATAATGTACAACTTATTAATGCCAATATAAATAACAGAAAAACAGTATTTCTTCAGTCATAACTTATTTATGCTGACACTACATTTGCTCTCTTCCACTCTTTTGGAACATTGCTCTCCATCAGGGAAATCTTAAGCAACATTACCAATGGCTTTTTATGAGTTTCCACACACAATGAGTATGCTATCCAGTCCATGGATATATGCTCCAAAGGAGTCCATCACTACCCTGCTTCTGACTGTAGCAGTTTTGAAGCTGCAGCATCCCCATACAGGGGGTCCTAGGGTTGTACATGATAATAATATCAATAATTACAAAACTATATATATTAATAATGAACACTTACTTCTTCACCCTTCAATTAGACCTCTCATAGATATGTGTTCACTCAGGAGAGGGAACTTTAAGATCTGTAATCCATACTTTTGTACTAACAATAAAATTTCAGTTGTTCCACAGTGATGGCAAAAAAGGTACATCACTAAGCATAGTAATGAGGAATATACCAATTCAGATGATGATCTATTTTACAATAAGATGATGATAAAAGAACCAAGTGTATCAAAACATTGTATCAATGAGTCAGTGACAGTCAAGCCATGTTGACATTAAGAATGTAAAGCTCAGCGCAATCACTAGAAGTCTTTATTTCTCCATAGGTAAGCCGAGGCCTATTTAACTTGTTTCTCTTATTTTCTTATTCTTACACAATGTTCTTTCATTTCATGAGAGAACTGTTTTCCCTTTTACTTGAAAATACCCAGTCTTCTTTAAACGGTTTGTTGTCCTGCGCTCACCTCGCACAAACACAAAAATCAACAACTTATTGACCTGTGGTCCTGCCCAGTTCTATAGAAGTGGCAAGTTTCCTGTGCAGTGCAGGAGCTCCAAGGAATTTGCTTCCCTGGGTAGGAAGGTAAAGTAAATACGTGAGTACACATGAAGATAGAAGAGAAAAAATACTACCTACCTATCTCCTGTGTGTTACAGAAGTGGCTAAGAGAGACAGGAAGTGGCCATGAAATCTTCCTCTCCTGTATCAACCAACAAACACAACAGATCTGTTTATGGGCCAGAGAGCACGAGAGGGACTAACCGGTGTGTGAGGCTGCATTAAACTGTGTGGTGTAAATCCACTTGTGTAGGTCTGCTGCTGGGCCACTGACTGGCCCTGCTGTTGTGATTGTTGCTGTTGCTGCTGCTGCTGCTGTTGTTGTTGGTTGTGGTGCTGCACAGACTGCTGTTGCTGCTGCTGCTGGGCAGAAGGGAGGATCATCTCTTCTTCCCCTGAGTGTGGTAGGGGCGTCCCTATGCTGGGGATGCTGAACCCCGGAGATGGCAGCATTTGATCCATGATGAAAGATGTGGTGGAACTTGCCTGTGTGAACAATTTCACAACTGATTTCAATATAAACAAATCAACTTAGAATGTTAATAAAATAGACAGTTCCAGCAAATGCATCTTAGAAAATGAAATATGATAATACATTACTGTTCTAGTGACAGTTGTGTTTCATAATGCAAATGCCTGGAGACATAAGATACTGGTAATCAAATTTCTACCATTCTTTAAAAAATGAACAGTTCTATTCAATCAAAACAAATCGTTAAGTGATTCTCTCCAATATATATACATATAATGTAGCAAAAGATTACCAACAAACCTACCTGAACACAGGAAGCAGCAAGTATTTTCACTGATGAAGAACAATACTATCTTTTTACAGCAGCGTATGGGAGTAACAGCATCTGAAATATGGTTTTACAAGTTTGAGATTGTGATACAATATTGATTTCTTTCATTATCAGAATTTATACATTTGTCAAAAGCGTGGGAAAAAATATGACCATGACCTAGCATAGGATCTTGCTTGTGGCTTCTTCAATACCCACAGAAG
>JAUUDZ010415813.1:0-14723 GCA_032361705.1 Panulirus versicolor | reverse complement strand
GTTACACACCCAAGCAAGTAATTATGTGCGAGTTTAAGGCAAAAAGAGTGCAAGATGCTGAAATACACAGGTACACTGTTCATTTCTAGTATGACAGACAATGCCCGCTTCAATGTGCTAACTTTACCTCAGTCCTTACATGAAATACACTGTTTATAACATTAAGAGATCATACTCTGTAAAGAATGCCACCATGAAGAACCAGAGATATGAAATACTCCATAGCCATTTAATTTTATATCTCATTTGGAAGGGAAGATATTAAGAGACTGACTAATGGTGTGGTGTCATCCAATGCTTTGGGGTATTTATTGTACACAAATGGAGCATTTGAAAATGATAGGTGAGAACTGTGGGACTAATAGCAGATCTGCATATGTAAATATTTATTGTATATATACTCCAATGGATAACACACTGATAATCTCATATCCACTCTAGTGTGTAGCTTAATCAATATCACTAACTAGGTCTTTATTTTCCCAGTTGTTTGAGCTAGGTTACATTTGATAGGAATGTCCTTGGCTATTCCTCTTTTATGTGTGTATAATAATAAAATGTCACAACAGTTTATGCTGATCATTCTAAGAAAGCCTTCAGTCTTTTTTGGCAATCTATAACCTTTAAACTTACTTCATATTATTTTGTTTTGCAAGCACTTTACTTAAATTCTAGCCCTTACCTAAATTATTCACATAATGTATGGAAAGAATCAATGATCAAGGTACTGAACACAATTCTCGTTGCGCCTCCATGTTGTGGATTAAAGCATTTGCATATACTACACTCACTCGGTCAATAAAGGCAATTAGGTGTGAGAAGAAAGTTCTTTAATGTCCAACAGAAATGCATCTTGGAAAAGCCTACTGGCAAAGTGAGGATGAATTAATGTAGTACAGGATTTCAGAAACTTCATTCTAAAAATGTACTTATTTACAAGCCATGTGTTTGCACATTTGGGTGGATACAGGTACAGATTAAGTTATAAAAAAATGGAATATTTCCAACAGAGTAAGGAGTTCTGGAAACAAAATACCAAAAAGTAATTCCCAGGAGTTTTAAATGAGAGTAGTAAAGTTAAAAAATCATAATTATGCAAAGCTACATTTGTTACTCATGTAACTCTACTCATCAGTACAAAAAAGTACATAAAAATAAAAATTTCAAAATACAATATACCTTAAAAGAAATTCCATTACACATTATCTTAAAAACCAAGACAGTTCCCACCCTTAAGAGATAACAATGATTATCATAACCTCAATTTGGTGATGAGTGTACATCCACAGGCTACATTTTTATGCCCCTCCCTCAAGTTTCAATGACGATATGCATGTTTTCCATTTAAAGCACATGCATCACAAATGTGCATCATCACCTGTCAACAAATGCAACAAAGATCCTTTTTGAAATGAGTCAAATACATCTAGTAATAACCTGATATGCAGTTTATATGACATGATCATTTGTTACTCATGATAAAATCATTACCTCTACAGAAGGTAATAAATTAGGTACTGCGAAAAGTATCATACCATTTCAGCCAACCTAACATTGTGAATTTAGTTGATGAATATAGTAACACTATCTTCTGAAATGAATTGCATGAATATCTTCAAGATGCAAGACGTAGCTTTTTTTTCAAACTTCCTGATGGGGCATAAAGCAATACACAAGATATTCTCGTTCACTATAGCAAAATGTTGAATTATCCTCAGATGGTAACTTTTTTACAATATACATTAAAGGCACTTTCTTAATTACAAATTGAACATAACTCTCTAGAAAAAAAATGTGTTTTGAAAATTGAAAAATAATTTCTCTCTGAGGTGGTGTCCTTGAGAATGAGAACATTCTGTATGACATCTCAAGGCAAATCAGGGTTTGGACCTTCTAACTCTCAGTATTCCCAGTGAGGATGCTCTGGCCCTACTCACTTTTTGCTATCGACTCAACCATGGTTGTGGCACTTCAATCATTTCACGCCCACACTTAGACTATCAAACACTGCCTCAGAAATTACATCATTAGCCCATCCCCAGCTGCCAACATCACACTTTACATGCATCAAGCCAAAAGAACTCAGTTGATTTACAGAAAGGTTTTTCAAAAAAGGGGGGAAGGCAGGGCAAGGTAATATAAAAGGGAAAAATGCTCACAGAACATCACCTTGAGAGAATGGTTCAACAATTCTCAAAGTCTACACTCCTTTCCTCTGTGGTCTGTCCCACAAGTATGAGAAATTACCCATATGAAAGAGAAGAGTTTAGAGAAAAACTTTCATATAAAAAGACTAAAACAAAAGGCAAAATCAAATAATGTTAGTGGTGATAAGAAGGCACACTGGAAAAAATTGGTTGGCTGGCCTTAAACGAGGATTCATAATTAATGGTGAAGCTATGGAATGGAAACAGTATTGGGATCAGTTCTCTTTCCCATATACATTAATGACACTGATGAGTGACTGTGTTTTATCAAAATTTGCAGACAACACTAAGCTGGGAGATGTGTCTTCAACCAAAACTGAGTGTTTATAACTTCAAACTGACTCAGATGAACGAACAGACTGGGCTCAGAGATGGCAAATAAATTTTGATGTCAGTAAATGTATAAAAACTAGAAGGCAAGCTACAATATGACTTCTGTTGAGTTACAAAAGCTCTCTAATGATCTAAAACCAAATAAGCAGTGCATAGAAGCAGTGAAAGAGGCCAACAATATTCTTGGAATAATTAGCAGGACTTTCAAATTTAAATCTAAGGTGTGTCCCCACCATGAACACAGTTTAATTTTGGTTATCCCACTTGAAAAAATTTAGAATGGAGACTACAGTAGCAAGTGACCAAGATGATGCCTGGACTAAGAAACAAATCCTATAGGAGTAGGTTAGATGACTTTTCAAACTTAGTTTAGAAAATCTACTTTTAACATTAGGCACAATCCCTTGTCATACTCCAAAGTTCTCAAGTCAACCCCTGACTGGCAAGGAGATATTGAGGGGTACATGCCTGAAGATCGAGGGTTTATGGAAAAAGCAGCTAAGTCCTGCAGACTATTTTATTCCTTGAGGTTACAAGTAAGAGTCACTAATTCCCATCTCCCTGCACTTTCCTATCTAAGATCTTAGACGGTTAATAACATCAGCTTTCTTCAAGATGATGATTCTAGACCTAGCTCGAGGAATTTTTTGAATCTCTTAGGTAAAAAGGAAATTACAGATAGGTGAGGACTGCAACAATTCTAAATGCTCTCCTCTATCAAGAGATGACAACCTGTCATCACAATGGTTGCTTACATATCAGAGATTACATGAAAGTGTCTCTACATAATCTGTAAGCTGTTATAAGACATGTCCCAAGGCGCTCCAAATAAGCTCCAGCTTAATCAAAGCTCAGTTAGAGGGAAAAGATTCATGAAAGGCACAAATATGATTCTAATCCATGAAATAGAAAAGGCTGGTTTGATAGCATCTTGAAAGCAAGGAATCTTTCAGAATTCTATGTTGCTAGCTGGTGGGACTAAGAGTGTAAATGGTATCATCTCTGTGGTAGTAGTTTGAAATTAGCTGATGGAAGGCCCTAAATGACTTAGATGTCACAACGACAGTGGTGTGGTTAGTGAAGAGTGAGAAATGCCTGTGTTCACACCATAATTTTCCACGAGACATCCTAGAGAATGCCTCTCAAGCTCACAGGACAGACCCCAGAAGACAGAAGAAAACTTAAGAGTGAACATCAAGAACCTTCACAAAATATATTTACCATTATTTCAAGAGAAAGGATGTTAAGTACCTCTGTGATTCTTAAGTCAAAAGCTGCATTCACAAGATCTTTGACTTTCAGAGAAGAAATTTCTAAAAAACATACATCATACAAGATCGAACTTCCTTTGATTCTTATACAATTAACACCCTGCATTTAACCAACTTCTGTTTACATTTAACAATAAGCATATTATTGTCATGTGACACAGATTCAGATAATTCATGAAGTATTTAGGTAATGAATGGATAATTCTGCATAAAGATCAGAAAATATGGGAGAACATTACATATCCTAAAAATAAATTAACAATTGAGTCTAACAAGCCACTTCACATCCTTAAACTTCAAGACATGATTGTGTCACTGACCTAGCAGCAACATGTATAATGCAGATTTGCTCAAGTAAAACACATATTGCACCATACAACTACCCACATAAAAATAAGACAGAACAAATCTGAGTACTTATTTCACCAAAATAACTAACAGCCAACAGATTCCTCCAACAATACAACAGTAGTAATGGCCACCCTTGCACCAACTGCAGCAAAACCATGCCTGAACCCAAGCTGAAATGCAAAGACAAGCTTACGTTAAAAGTTTTGTTGTGACACATTCTGCACAAGTGTTCTGACAGCAATCTGCAATGGTGTCAAAATCAGTCACAGCTCAGTTACAACATTGAGCTTGTGAAGGATGCGTAGTGTTGCAACATTAGATAATGTTGCTATAGTTTATAAAATTCATATTTACAATTTTTTCATTCCATCTATCCTCATGGTCCATTTTCATCAAAAGCTGAAAAACTCACTTTCAGCTCAAAACTACTTTTAATACAAAATAAAGTTTTACACCAACATGCGTATCAACATAGTGGAGCAATCACTGAGAAGCTGATCCAAAAGATAAAGGGTATGTATAGTTCAATATTACTTTGCTACCATTAAGTTTAAAAACAACAGTCTGCAAAGTGGCATAAAAAGCATTCAAATGAATAAAGTATTGTATTAAACAGGTAATCCAAGCCCTTTATAAATACTGGCACTGTACAAGATTATGTTCCTGAAAAATAGTTTTACTGATTCTTTATGTAGAGAATTAAAAACTACCAATGAAAATCAACTTTCTTCATTTTCTTCACCACATAAGCATTCCTTATGCCATGTATCTGGCAACACTTACACAAATGAATACTATACCAAGATCACCAGATGTCAATTTTCTAAATTCTACCCAAAAAGAGATCCTTGCACAATACTGAAATATTCATTTAAATAAATATTCATTAAAGACAATATCTGATATACTTTTGGCACTTTGGATAAATTTAAGTTTATAATGAGAAAGATTAACTTCACCCTACTCAATGATATCTGTTAACTACAATTATGACTATCTTGTTGCTTCTACCTGCTACAGATCCACAAAATATGGAAGTGCCGCTCCCTCACAGAATACACAAACATAAAGCCACTTTCCCATGAATGCACATCAAGATTCTTGGTTATTGCAGGGTCATGCCGTTTGTTAGGACACAAGAAGCACATACTCTGGACCTACTACAGACTGCAAAAAATTCTGTTTTTGTTAAAATTCTAATCTTGAGAAAATTCTAGGAGTTTTTAGATAGTACAGCAGCAATCCTTTTCTTAACAGATGGCATCAATTGAATGTGGTCATCTACACACTGCATGGCACAGCCCTCAAACTCTGCCTTATAGACAGATACCTGTGGACAGAAAAATCCAAATTTATTTACTTTAAATATATATATGCATAAATGTATCATTTACATTGTCAACATATTAAACACTTCAGTTATTCAAACATTACTATCTAATTCAAAATTACTGAAAATCTTTACACAAAAAAATTTGATAACTTTTATCCTTTATGAAAAATGAGTACACTGATTTAGTTATGCTTTAAAGAGACTGACTCATTCTAACACCATTCTAATGCAAAGAATATAGTGCTATAGTGCAGTATTGCTTGTTAATATAAGCCAGGGTGATACATGCAACTCCTGGTTTCTGAAATTCCTAGTTATTAGTTATGTTACCCAAAAGAAAAAACCAACATCCAGCTCTAAGAGAATACATAAATCTAAAGTCAATTCAAATACTGGTAGAATATAGTGACTGCTTTTACATACAGTGTTTGAAGATAACCAGTATGAAATAACTGCAATAAAAAGTACAAGTAAGCTCTCAACAACCAAAGAACCATCTTAGCACCCAAATAATTGCCCAAAATGCAAGATCCAGAAACAAAATGCTTTCTTTTTACTATTCAATTTACAATAAACTATCTTTCCACATAAATATATACATCTGTACATTCTTATATAATAATTTCAGTTAATACTTATCCATATGTATTAGAAAATAATATTTCCTTCAAACAGATATTTGCCAAGAATATGGGGAAGGCTCTTTATGATGGAAATACAATACAGTATAAATGAAACATGTCAACCTCACCTGCCTAAATCATACAACTGGTCTTCCTAGATCCTATCTAGGATGCTCACAGAAGCAAAGGAAAGCCTGTGCATTAATGAAGGTCTAAGACAAACCTAAATTTGCTTAAGATCAATCTGGCCTTCAGCCATCTCTGGGCAGATTGTGGGTGTGTTCAATACCACAATTTCAATCACACGACTCAGATAGGCACCAACTGGCATCCAAAGCATGAAGTTAACTGAGACCAATAAACTATCAAAAATAGGGAAAGAATTATCTTTAAAGTAGCTCTCTGACCACTTCAACTAATGATCCACAATCAAATGGCTAACAAAAAAATATAACTGAAAAATCAACAGTGATACCTGGGGGGTGATGGATGTATGCTTACACATACAAACCCAACCACAAGAAAACATACATGCATATGAAAATGCTTCTCAATGCCCTAAACAATATCCTCATTCTTATAAAAAAGAAAGCAGCATAACTACCGACCTACAAGTTCCTATAACGAGATACTGCCATATGGGAGGGCACACAGTGAACTCACTGCATATGCAACTTATCTACCAATACTGACATCCTCTTCTGTTATGCACAGTGCATATAATTATAAATTTTGCATAAATCTGGAAATTTTTTTTAGCCACTTGTCTAACCTTCTTTTACATATTTCTGTACTCATTCCTTGTACACTTTTTATTTCATTTGGTGCCTTTTTGATATGTTCTAAAAGATTTTTGTATTTCCTTTATTTATCATTATTATACTTAATTGCCATTTCCCACATCAGCGAGGGAGAACCATACAATTACTGTGAAATGTTAAAGCCAAGTATGTTTTTTTCTAAAATGTTTAGAGTGAATGGGAGGCCTATGGCATAAAAGGGGAGGGGGAAGAAATTATTCAGTTGCTTTTTGCAGATATGCCTCTGGTGGCAGTCTCATGGGGAAAACTCAAGAAGGTTTGGGAGTGTGTATATATGGAGAATGTTGAGGGAGACTGTGTACAAAAGTAAGTTATATAGATGTGACTGGGAAATGAAATGATACAGGATGGTTTCACAGTAAGTCTAAATGCAGAGACACATGCCATCACATACTATCATTTAAGCATCATATCAGCAGTAATGTTATTACAAGGTAGTTTTGCATTTGTTCTCAGTCTTATTTTAATAAAGACTGCTGAGATTCCATCTGGATCCCATCTTAAGTTTTCTTTAAGCTCACTGGCTGCTATCACAGCCATTTTCAGTTTTTCAAAGTTTTGTATTAAGAATATCATCAAAGTCATTAACCCTTTCAGTGCACAATTGGTTTTATTGGAATTTCCCCTAATGTGCAGAAAACAGTTCCTCGCTCTCACCAAAACTGTAAACTTCCACTTCACTCTCCTTTTCAGACAAATATGAGATTTTTTCCTCAACTAATAAATTCCTCCAGCATTCTCCTTATTTTTGAGGGCATAAAAATGCACTAATTTCCATATGGGCAGGGGCTACATGGCACACTGCATGAGGAAGACATAGGAATGCAATGGACACAAGGGGCTACTAAGAATGAAGCAAGTCCCAAGAGAACACAAGTGACTGTCCACCCTGATCACTTGCAAATTATTGAGTTCACTATGAAACCCAAGCTAAGACATCAGCATACATTAAAGCTCATGAAGAGAAAGATAGACAAAATACATAGCTAACACACTTTTCCTTCTACCTATGACAAAAACTGACAATCTGTTTTACAACACAATAGCCCAATGCATATGTAAATTTCATAAATACGAATTGCATTTTAATCTTGCAGTTATTTCTTAAGCAGAGATGGAATATTACACATTCTAAAATGAAATGAGCCTATGTATTTCTCAGAATGAAAATAATTGTTTTGCAGAAAACGTCAGGTTTAACATTGCAGGTTTATCGTCTTATTCACACTCATATCTATATGTGCTAAACAGCCAGTTGTATTGTCTGCAAAACCTTTTTATTTATTCAAATACAATACCTGTAGTATGTCTCAATTATTGTATACACACACAGCTTTATGTAAGCAAATAAAGATGTTTTCAAAGTTTTCAAAAGTTTTCAAGATAATACAACATGAATTATTACATGTACTCAAGCTTTCCAAGGTACTTCATACGAGTTGTCCAATTACAAAAACAAGTTTTAACCAGAATATTCTTTCCCTAGGAAAATTAACTTTTCAGGAACAATAAACTTACTAAAGATCCTTAAACAAAATTGAATACCTTGGCAAGCTTACTTCTAAGATGCTGGATTACAGCCAAAAGCAACACTCCTAGTATGCCCAAGGAGGACTTGTGACAACTTCCAAGTATAGCTTCTGGGAGGGTTTGCATTACTGTTGCACCACACTGTTTATAACTCTAGCAAGTCTAAAGCAGTCCAAATTCCCAAGCCACTGTCAACAGTCCATGAATGAACATTGCTCATACTCCATCTCTCCCCAGAGCTGCCTGGCGCAATACACTGCCCGCACTGTTGGCTATGGAAAGTGAGCTGTTGCGCTGGGGCTCCTGGTAAAAGTAAGGCGAGATATAAGCACCTAGTAATTAACAAAAAAACAAGTTTTGTTTAGTCCATCGGTGAAAAGCTAACCGTCTAGATGGCTACTAATTTACTCAGTTCTGTAAGGCCTGTATACACTATGCACCAAGTCCTTTGCCATTATCAACACCTGAATCTCTGTACTTTAATTTTTCTAATTTCTTTGATAATCCACTCCAAAAAATCACGAAAAATTACTCCACTCATACAGTTATCATATGTAGCAGCACATCTTTTACAAAAGCAGAAGCAGGGACTTTGTTTTTACACATGCACTTTTAACATACGCCTTTTAAGCACAACATCTGAATGACCTACTACAACCCAACTCTTCCTATGATTCAGCTATCAAAAAAGGATAATCCACATAGAGTAATATGTCAGTTTCCATTCTGCTCTACTATGGTCAAACTGTAACCACAATTACTATGGCTTGGACCCACAACATGTGACTGGATGCTGCTTCTCTTAGCTTGTGTGTGGAGACTAACCATATGAAGATTGATTTATGATAAATCAAACAGCAAGTGTGGAATTCTCTTCCTTTTTCTGTCTTTCCCTCTTTCTGTAATCCTTCCACCTTTAACAGTCATGTCTATAAAAATCTGAAGACATAAAATCAAACTCACAATCCCATATCTATTTCATGCTCTCTCATCACACAACAATTTTTTCTCAGGAAAAGGCATAGAGCATTCAGAACACTTACATGCACATTAAAGTCACAGCATCCTAAAGTCATTCCCTATCAACCTTATCAAAAGCCTTTGATGATTCCACAACTGCTTCATACACTTCCTTTTTTGTCAAAAAAAAAATTTCTCCTTTACCATCCAAAGTTCAACAAAATTTGCAGCACATCTTCCTCCCTTCCTTAATCCATTTTGTTCATCAATCACAAGGGATTAAACTTTCTTGTTTAACATGATCACTCACAATCCAATTGCATTACTTGAAAACTAAGCCATAAAGATATATCTGTTATATCTGAATTAAAAAAACAGAACATTCATGCTACCACACTTTCTGATCCCAGTCAACTACAGATTCACCTTCACTCTTCACCATGAAGAGCCAAATGCACTGCGAGTGTATGTAAACTTTGAATTATCCTTAACACCTGAAAAAGCATTAAAAGATTTTCTGGTTTGATGTCAATGGCCTCAATGACCCTGGCAGTTGAAGGCCTAATCTATATTCCTTTACCCTTCAGCATCCAGTGTCCATGCCCAGCATAACAACCCCAGTTATGAAAATGGCATTAAATCCTTTCTGGGGGGAGAACTAATATTCTCTGGACCATTCTCCTACTATAGAACTAAAGTTGATCCATAATAATAACATTAATAAAAATCATAATAATAATAATAATAATAATAATAATAATGACTTTTTCATACCTGTTTACCTCTCCCGTTTTAGTAAAATAGCATCACAAGCAGATGACAAAGCCTTCCAAGAAAGATCCTCACATTTCTCCTCCCCCTTCTTCCTATTTTTAGAAAGTTATTGTACAAATATGGGAAAAGGGAATCTTATCAATTCTCCACTCCCACCCCTCTTCATTGATTTCAATGACATGCAGCTGATAGTGGGCAGTATTCGCTCACCCCTATCCCAAGGACAAATACTACTATCAATTATAATTGTAATACCAGTAATAACAATAAAGCGCTGACTCACGGTATATGAAGCAGTCAGGGACACCACAGAAAGTTCTTTGGGGCTGACTGTGGATAGGGGGCTCTGGTTTTGGTGAATTTTATATTCAAAATGCTCCCTTGCTAATGTGGGAAATGACAAACAGGTATGAAAGAAACAAATAATAATAAAAATCATACTAGCTCATTGTTTCTTACATAGCAAGGTAGCACCAGGAACAGACAAAGCATGACCTCATTTGTTCACATATAGTCTCTGTCATGAATAATGCACCAAAATCAAAGCATCTTATCTACAGCCAAGCCCCGCAAACCTTTCCATGGTTCCCCTTTCAAATTCATATAACCTGTTTCAGCCCAACATTAGCATATTGTCCCATGTATATCACACTGCTGCAGTTCAAGCATGCTTCTCACCCTATTGCATGTTCAGGTCTCAATAACACAATGACTTCCACTTGATCCCTCCATCTTGATCTACCCCTAATAATAATAATAATAATAAAAATAATAATATCTCTGGGGACAGGGTGGAGAAAAAACTGCCAAAATATCCCCTACATGTCATAAAAGGTGACTAAATGGAGTGGGAGAGGGGAGCTAGAAATCCTCCTCTCCCATATTATAATCCAAGAGGAGGAACAGAGGAAGGAGCCAATCTGGGAATTTTTTCCTCTCAGGCTTGGTTCTTGACACTACTGCACTTTCACGGGAAATAGTGAGCATGTATGAAAAAAAAATGATAATAATCTATACAGTATCATACAATAGCACTCCAGTTTGTCTGTCCATCTGTCCATCCCCAGTCCATAGTGAGGATGCTGCTGGGAACATACCACTAAACCCCGTACACTGTTACCAATAATTCATCCATTTCCTTGGCGGGATGAAATTGCTGGTTGTTGGGAGATATATTTTCAGGAAAATATTGTACTTCATTAACATACAGCTGACTGTGAAGGTTGTGCTGGCCCTGAGGGAAGTTAGATGAGGAAGTTAGTAAGGGTGAGATTAAACCCCTGAACAATGTCACTGCCACATGTGGTATAGTGGCCAGGGAGGGAAGGAGCGAGAGGTGGTGGTGGTGGTGGTGAGGGAGAATGTGGTGGCCACCAATGGAAGGAGTGGTGTGGTGGGGAGGGTGTGGTAAACATACGATTGTCCAAGACAATCATATGTTTATCTAATGGCGTCTTAGCTATGTCTCTTCGTTGTATATCAACTGACTGTCATATTTCTCTCTATTGCCTCCCTTGATGATGAAATCATTACACGAAAATGCACTAGGAAACTTTTCGTGTTTCATTTGTCCCGTGGACTCAAAGCAATATACTTGATCACACGCAAAATTACTATCTTTTCCAACGTATACATATGAATATCTCTCTTTTTAAACCAATTATTCCCAATCACCAGTCCTTTTTCAGCACACAAATCTGCAAGCTCTTCACCATTTCCATTTACAACAATGAATATCCCATGTACACCAATTATTCCCTCAACTGCCACATTACTCACCTTTGCATTCAAATCACCCATCACTATATCCCGGTCACGTGCATCAAAACTACTAGCATATTAACTCAGCTTCCCCCAATACATTTGCCTCTCTTGATCTTTTTTCTCACTCATATGCATCAATAATCACTCATCTCTCTCCATCCACTTTCAGTTTTACCCATATCAATCTAGAGTTTACTTTCTTACATACTCCCACCACTCCTGTTTCAGGAATAGTGCTACCCCTACCCTTGCTCTTGCCCTCTCACCAACCCCTGACTTTACTCTCAAGATATTCCCATACCACTCTTCCGATTTACCCTTTAGCTTCGTTTCACTTAGAGCCAGAACATCCAGGTACCTTTCCTCAAACATATTACATATCTCTATTTTTTTTCTCATTTTGGTTACATCCACACACATTTAGACACCCCAATCTGAGCCTTCGAGGAGGATGAGCCAAACATACATTCATACATATGTGTATATACGTAGGAGATAGGAGAGAAAGAATACTTCTCACGCATTACCCGCGTGCCGTAGAAGGAGAATAAAGGGGACGTAACGGGGCTATAGAAACCCTCCTCTCCTTGTATTTTAACTTTCTAAAAGGGGAAACAGAAAAAGGAGTCATGCGGGGAATGCTCATCCTCCTTGCAAGCTCAGATTGGGATGTCTAAATGTGTGTTGATGTATCCAAGTTGAGAAAAAGGAGAGGTAGGTAGTATGTTTGAGGAAAGGAACCTGGATGTTTGGCTCTGAGTGTAACGAAGCGCAAGGGTTAAGGGGAAGAGTGGTTTGGGAATGAATTGGGAGTAAATTTAGGGGTTGGTTAGAGGACAAGGGCAAAGGAGTTAGTAACATTATTCCCGAAGCAAGAGATGTGGGAGTATGTGATAGAGTGTAAGAAATTCAACTCTAGATTAATATGGGTAAAAATAAAAGTGGATTGAGAGAGATGGGTTATTATAGGTGCCAATGTACCTGGTCATGAGAAGAAAGATCATGAGAGGCAAGTGTTTTAGGAGAAAATGAGATTGTGTTAGCAGCTTTGATGCTCGAGACTGGGTTGTAGTCGTGGGTGATTTGAATGGAAAGGTGAGTAATGTGGCAGTTGAGGGTATAATTGGTGAACATGGGGTGTTCTGTGTTTTAAATGAAAATGGTTAAGAGCTTGTAAATATGTGTTCTAAAAAAGGGCTGGTGATTGGTAATACCTGGTTTAGAAAGAGAGCTATACATGAGTATACGTAAGTAGGAGAGATGTCCAGACAGCGTTGCTGGACTACGGGTTGAATGATAGGCGCGTGAAAGAGAGACTTTTGAATGTTAATGTGCTGAGAAGGGCAACTGGAGGGATATCTGATCATTATCTTCTGGAGGCGAAGGTGAAGATTTGTAGAGGTTTTCAAAAAAGAAGAGAGAATGCTAGGATGAAGAGAGTGGTGAGAGTAAGTGAGCTTGGAAAGGACACTTGTTTGAAGATCAACCTGGAGTGATTGGGTACAGAATGAAAAAAGGTGAGAGTAAATAACGTAAGGGGAGTTATGGTTGAATGGGATATATTTTAGGAAGCAGTGATGGCTTGCGTAAAAATATGACTGTGGCATGAGAAAGGTTGGAGGCAGGTAGATTAGAAAGGATAGTGATAGGTGGTAGGAAAAGGTCAGATTGTTAGAGAAAGAGAAGAAAAAGGCATTTGGACGATTTTTGCAGGAAAATAGTGCAGATGACTGGGAGATGTATAAAGGAAAGAGGCAGGAGTTGAAGAGAAAGGTGGAAGAGTTGAAAAGGAGGGCAAATGAGAGTTGGGGTGAGACAATATCATAAAATTTTACGGAGAAAAAAAAAATATGTTTTGGAAGTAGGTAAATATAGTGCGTAAGACAAGAGAACAAATGGAAACATCAGTGTAAGGGGCTAATGGGGAGTTAATAACGAGTAGTAATGAAGTGAGAAGGAGATGGAGTTAGTATTTCAAAGGCTTGTTAAATATGTTTGATGAGAGAGTACCAGATATGGGATTCTTTGGTCGAGGTTCTTTCCGAAGTGATAGGGTCAGGGAAAATAGTTTGGTAAACAGAGAAATCTATCAAAAAACGGGCGACCATGTTGTTGTCCGGTTGGTGAGGATATTCATTATATCTATGGCTCATTGTGAAGTACCTGAGGATTGGCGGAATGCATACATAGTGCCATTGTACAATGGCAAAGGGGATAAAGGTGAGTGTTCAAATTACAGAGCTATAAGTTTATTGAGTATTCCTGGGATAATGTATGGGAGGGTACTGATTGCTACGGTAAAGCATGTACAGAGCATCAGATTGGGGAAGAACAGCGTGGTTTCAGAAGTGATACAGGATGTGTGGATGAAGTGTTTGCTTTGAAGAATGTATGTGAGAAATACTTGAAAAAATATATGGATTTGTGTATAGCATTTATGGATCTGGAGAAGGCATATAATAGAGCTGACAGAGATGCTCTATGGAAGGAATTTAGAGTATATAGTGTGGAAGGCAAGCTGCGAGAAGCATTAAGAATTTATTATCAAGGATGTAAGGCATGTGGACGAGTAGGAAGAGAGGAAAGTGATTGGCTCCCAGTTAATATCGATTTGCGGCAGGAGTGCGTGATGTTCCCAAGGTTGTTTAATTTGTTTATGGAAAGGTTGGTTAGGGAGGTGAATGCAAGAGTTTTGGAGAGAGGGGCAAGTATACAGTCTGTTGTGGATGAGAGGGCTTGGGAAGTGAGTCAGTTGT